>ML107436.1:0-12361 GCA_003697995.1 Taxidea taxus jeffersonii | reverse complement strand
GCAAGGAGCCCGATGTGGGACTCGATCCCAGGATGCTGAGATCATGACCTGAGCTGAAGGCAGCTGCTTAGCCAACTGAACCACCCAGGCGTCCCCCCAAGGAATATTTTATCTTAAAAATTGCATTACAGGGGCACCTGGCTGGCTCGGTCAGTAGAGCATGTGACTCTGATCTCAGGATTGTGAGTTCAAGCTGCACGTAGGGCTTCCTACCTAAAAACAAAAAAAAAAATGAGTTACAGATCTAAGTCCTTTCCTGTTTTCTTGTATTTCAGGGTTATGCGCCTGCAGGACGAACTAGTCACCTTGCGTCTAGAGTGCACAAACTTGTATCGAAAGGGCCATTTCACATCACTTGAATTAGCTCCACCCTCTGCTTTAACCACTACTCATCTGAAAGCAGAGCCCTTGACCAAGGGAACCCATTCTTCCTCTACCTCCTGGTTCCGGAAGCCCATGACTCGGGCTGAACTTGTGTCTATTTCCTCCTCTGAGGATGAGGGCAATCTTCGATTTGTGTATGAACTACTGTCTTGGGTAGAAGAAATGCAGGTGGGTGTTTATTCCAAATGCTCATGCAGTACATTCAGGTTTACTGGATCCAGCAGCTTGTCTAAAGGGGTCAGGTTGCTCTATACCCCTGGTGTAAACTCTCTTAATTATTAATGCTGTCGGGGACTCAAGCCCCTTTCTCAAATGTTAAATGGGTGGGGTCAGCTCAAATCCTCAAAAATCCTACACCAAATAGCATAGGCTTTTCTGAAGTCCTTTGGGAGTCCGTTCCCTTCAGCTAACTGCTGAAAGTGGAGCTGATAGAAGAAATTGCAGCCTACATATTCTCAGTCACCTTTTCGGATGTTTCCTCATTGGCAGGGGAGCTGATTCTTCACTCTTTGTTTCTTCACTCTTTGTTGCTGCTCTTACCTCGTGAGCTTTGTAGTTCTTAGGGGCACTGTTCACATTTATTCTAGCATAGTGGTTCAAGTTCGATATTGTCCTTTTTATCCTTCTAATCCTTTTGTTTTCTTTATTTTTAAGATTTTATATATTTATTTATTTATTTAAAAGAGAGAGTGAGTGCATGAACAGGGGGAGGGAGAGGGAGAAGCAGACTTACCCCTGAGCAGGGAGCCTGACACGGGCTCAGTCCCAGGACCTCAGGTCATGACCTGAGTTGAAGGCAGACACTTAACTGACTGAGCCACCCACACACCCCATCCTTTTGTTTTCTTTTAAATTCTTCCCATGCCCTGGTGGTGGATTCCCCAGGTACCAATAAATAAAAACAGCCAAAGACAGGCTATTTGAAAATTACCTGCCATTGGTCAGTAGTTGATGCCATGAATGAAGTTTAACATTTTTAGCTGTTTCTTTCTTAAATCCATTCTGATTGTGAAATGAAGAGCATCTATTAAGGAAAAGGCCTAAATTATAAAGTTAATCTTCAGCCATGGAAACACCTTTCTGGTTGGTAAACTCAGGAACGTATCCTGTAATGCAGCAACAGAAGGCTGCCCTTGCTGCCGTAGTTGGTGGGGTCTAGTCTCCAGCTCCTTGGGGATGACATTGGCATGTTTTCCTGTAAGAGACCATTATAGAGGTGGCCTAGGTATCCTCTTGCCCAGTCTTCCACCCTCGACTCCCTTGCCCAACATCAGTCCTGAAAATTTTCTGTGTCTGTCTATTTAGTCAATTATATACATATTTTTTTTTCTTTTCCAGATGAAACTGGAGCGAGCAGAGTGGGGCAATGACCTGCCTAGTGTGGAGCTGCAGCTGGAAACACAGCAGCATATCCACACCAGTGTGGAAGAACTGGGCTCAAGTGTCAAAGAGGCGAGGTTGTATGAGGTGTGTGGCATACAGAATCCATTATGGCAGGGTGCGGTGAGGCAGGGTAGGTAATGGAGTAGTATGCACTGGGCAGCTATTTCCGAGAAGGGGACTCTAGGGGTGCCTGGGTGCCTCAGTCAGTTTAGCATCTGATTCTTGATCTCAGCTCAGGTCTTGATCTCAGGGTTGTGAGTTCAAGCCATGTTGGGCTCCACACTGGGCATAGAGCCTACTTTAAAAAAACAAAAACAAAAACAAAAAACAGACATAGGATAAGGGGGCTCTGAAAAAGAATGGTAACCATGAGCAGCAGTTTACAACAAATTCCCTTTCCTCATGAAGTGTCTCTTCTGCCCTTTGAAATACCCTTAAGGGTAAGGTATTTTTATTAACCATTTTTACTAAAAAGAATTGTGATACTGAAAGCTGAGGTCAAGGGACGCCTGGGTGGCTCAGTTGGTTAAGCGGCTGCCTTCGGCTCGGTCATGATCCCAGCGTCCTGGGATCGAGTCCCGCATCGGGCTCCTTGCTCGGCAGGGAGCCTGCTTCTCTCTGCCTCTGCCTGCCTCTCTGTCTGCCTGTGCTCACGCTCTCTCTCTCTCTAACAAATAAATAAATAAAATCTTAAAAAAAAAAAAAAAAAGAAAGCTGAGGTCAAAATCAGTATGTAGTGAGTTCACTTGTCAAACACGAGCCCCCTACTCCAAAACTTCATGCTCCTTCCACTTCACCTCCTGCCTACAGGGAGATCTGGTATGGAGAAACTATTCACTAAGTCTCTTCTTCCCTCATTCTGTCTTCTCTTTTGTAATTTCAACTTTTCCCTTCAAAAAAGCAGTTGAGTAGTTTGGGAATCATCAGGCATAGGTTTTTCTAGAAACCTCCCAGAGTTGCTGGAAGCATGAGATCTGTCAGCTGTATTCACCCCTGCTGGACCGTCCCTCACCCATTGGTGCTCTAGGCTTTAAAACCTGACCCAGAGATTTGTTATCTCAGCTAACCAGTCCCTATCTGTGTGCCTACATAGTTGAAACCACATTGTACATATAGTTTACTTACTTTTTCTCTAATGTATCTTTATTTCATGCCTTTCTTATCAGGGAAAAATGTCCCAAAATTTCCATACCAGTTATGTTGAAACTCTTGGAAAGCTGGAGACACAGTATTGTAAACTGAAGGTGAGTTTTGGCTCTTTTCTTCTTTTTATGGACAATACAGTTCTTTCCAAACAACTCTCTTTGCTAATTCAGAAAGTTTATGGTTCAGCCCTGTTTTGGTTTTCTGTTTATTAGGTTATATCACTTACTTTGCAATTATTCATATGTATTATAACATTTTCTCAATTTTCTTAGTGGATCAGAAACCACTGCCCCAGAAAGTTTTAATTAAGTAAATCCTGTCCTAGTTTCCATGTTTCACCAAAGCAGTGACTTATGAGCTTTGAGACACCAAAACTAAAAGTTCAAGATTAGTAGGAAGGAGATTCCTCTTCTATCTCTTCTTCATTCTTGTCTTTTGAGATTGTCCAGAGTAGGACAGGCCTAGGATCATTCTTTATTCAGAGAGCCCCAGAAAAGCCTGGTGAATTCTCATTTCTTGCTAGGATTGACCAGGGCTCTGGGAGTCCTGTATCAAACTTGTACTAAATTTGAATTCATGGAGAAGCACCCAGAGATGAAAAAAATCAAGGCTAAATTTATTTCCTGGATTATTCTTTGCTTTGATGTCACATGTGCTATCTTCTACAGAGGAAAGGCTGGCAATCTAACCTTCTAATCCTTGCTTTGTCTAGGAAACTTCTAGCTTCCGGATGAGGCACCTTCAGAGCCTGCATAAATTTGTCTCCAGAGCTACCGCTGAGTTGATCTGGTTGAATGAGAAGGAGGAGGAGGAGCTAGCTTATGATTGGAGTGACAACAATCCCAACATCTCAGCCAAGAGAAATTACTTCTCTGTGAGTCTAGCACAACAGACTTGTCATATTCATGTATTAGCAGAAGAAGACAGAGAGTCTGTTGAGAGCTTGGATTTCTGGATTTGCATTTTGCTAGGTAGAAATAAGGACTTCCCTGCTTAAATGCACCTGTGCGTGTGAGAAGTGTACATGGAGAGAGGGGAACCTGAGCTCTAGAATGTATTTACCTTAAAATGCATTTAGAAAGGCAGTGTCTTGGGATGCCTGGGTGGCTGTCGGCTAAGCAGCCACCTTTGGTTCAGGTCATGATCCTGGAGTCCCGGGATTGAGCCCCACATCAGGCTCCCTGTTCAGTGGGGTATCTGCTTCTCCCTCTCCTGCTGCCCCTCCCCCTGCTCCTTTTCTCTCTCTCTCTCTCTCACTCTCTCTCTCTCACTTGCTGTCTCTCTCAAATAAATTAAAAAAAAAAAAAGAAAAAAGAAATGCAGTGTCTTGGACAAAGAGAGTATCAGTCTGCAAGTTGAGTCCTTTCAGAATAGCTTTGTGTTTAAGATGATAGGCTTTGGAGTGAAAGAGACCTGGGTTCAAATTCTTCTCCACTTATTGGCTCTGTGACCCTAGGCAAGTTATTTAATCTCTCTGGACCTCTATAAAATGGGACAGTAGTACCACTTCAAAGGGTTGTGTAAAAGATTGACTAGCTACTATAGGCAAAGCACTTAGTATAGGGCTTAGATATTGTTTAATTGACGTATACTCTTGGCTTCTCACAAATTCTGAATTCTCTTAAATTCATTTAATAATTTTTTGGTCAAAAATCTTCATTTATAAAATGAGAAGGGAAATTCAGCATTGGGGAATGGTAGAATACTTTTTATTCTTTTTCAGTGAATACAAGTAGGGTCATTTTTGTTAAGTGTATTTCCACATCCCAGAGGTTTTTAAGGATTTTGTAAACTCTATGCAAATGGGAAGCTTTTTTACTAACACTTAATTTAGATACTTTTAAATCCAATTAGAGTTAAAAAAATATAAATGTCTCCTGATTGGAGAATGGTATCTGATTCTTCTGTAGTAAAGGAGAAAGAATAGATGCTATAATATAGAAAACAGACTGTCTGAAAATGGAAATGAGGCTATGGTGAAGAGAAAAAGAAAGTGCTTAGAAAGAAGGGACCAGATCTGACAACAGGGATCCATACCTAGCTTCACAGAAGAGCTAGCATCTAAGTTGTGTCCTGTACTGTTAAAAGAATTTAAAGGCAATGGAGGGCACTGCAGGCTAATGAAATAGTCTGAGCAAAGCCTGCCAGTCAGTGATTGGAATCTAAGGGTGTGTCAGATACTATGTTAGGCCAGTGGGGACATGAATCAGACCCACCTGTCAAGTTATCTCCTTCCTCTGTGTCCAGTGCTCATCCTGTGTTCCCCTGCTTCCTCAGGTCTGGCCCAGGTCCCATATCCTTTGTGAATCATTCTCCAGTAATCCTAATATTTTTGCTCTTCTCTGAAACCCTCATGTGCTGTTTATTCTTCTCATCTTGGCACTAACCCTGTGTTGAATGCTCCTTTAAAGTCGGGCAGGAGGGGTGCCTGGGTGGCTCAGTCATTAAGTGTCTGCCTTTGACTCAGGTCATGATCCCAGGTCATGGGATGATCTCAGGTCATGATTGAGCCCAGCAAGCCCTGCATCGGACCCCCTGGTTGGTGGAAAGCCTGCTTCTCTCTTGCTCACTCCCTCTGCGCGTGCTCCCTCTCTTGCTGTCTCCCTCTATCAAATAAATAAATAAACTTGGGGCACCTTGGCTTAATGGGTTAAGCCTCTGCCTTCTGCTGAGGTCATGATCTCAGGGTCCTGGGATTAAGCCCCACATCAGGCTCTCTGCTCAGTGGGGAGCCTGCTCCCCCCCTGCCTGCCTTTCTTCCTACTTGTGATCTCTCTCTGACAAATAAATAAACAAAATCTTAAATAAATAAACTCTATAAATAAATAAATAAAGTCGGGCAGGGAACACAGCCTTTTCCTTATTGCTCCTCCCCCTTTGATAGCACTTACTGCATGCAACTGAATTCAATTTTCAGGAATTGACAATGCAACTGGAGGAGAAACAGGATGTGTTTCGGTCTCTACAAGATACAGCAGAGTTGCTGTCACTTGAGAACCACCCAGCCAAGCAAACTGTGGAGGTATGTGACTTGAGAATGTGAAGGGGTCAGAACTTGTCATTAGAGAACCATTCAAATCTGAGACTTTGTTCTGCTGCAACACCTGGAGGAAGTGTTAGTGATCATTTGTCTTGGATCCTCTCTCTTGTCATCCCAGCCCCCAAAAGACTACAAATAAGGGAAGAATACAATGAGAAACTAGAAGAGCTAGAGACGCCTGTTGAACCGTATTTTTTCAGATAAACATCCAGGCGGATCCTGTCTCTTGTTGGTGTGGTGCCTTTGCCCAGAGAAGAGAGACAGTGGAGGACTGGGAGGGATTTATTTATATCCAGGTTTTGCTGATCATTTGCTGATCATTGACAACTGACCCTTGAACAACATGGGTCTAAACTCTCTGGCTCCACTTACATGTGGACTTTTTTGTGTGTGTGGATTTTTTTTAAATAAATACCATATAGTACTATAAATGTATTTTCTCTCCCTTATGATTTTTTAGTAACATTTTCTTTACTGTAGCTTACTTTATTTCAAGTATATAGTATATATACAGTATGTGATACGTATAACGCACAAAGTAGAGTAGGTGTTCATTGACTATGTTATCAGTAAAGCTTCCGGTCAACAGTAGGCTATTAGTAGTTACGTTACTGGGGAGACAACAGTCACGTGTGGATTTCTGACTGCACAGGGATTCAGCGCCCTCAGGCCCTCCCTTGTTCAAGGGTTAGCTGTAGTTGCAGTTGAGTGTGGGAGAGGCCTTTTCTGTGTAACCCACATTGGATGAAAGGCAAGCCTCTTTCTGATGGCTGGCGCTCAGCAGATGCCCATCAGGTATCTCTGTGTATCTTCGGTTGGCCTGTCACTGGCAGAGCTGTGCTTGAGAGAGCACTGAATGCGGACGTTGTTAAGCCCTTCCTTTCTGTGTGTGTGTTCGGTTCCTGCAGGCTTATAGTGCTGCCGTCCAGTCCCAGTTGCAGTGGATGAAGCAGCTGTGCTTGTGTGTCGAGCAGCATGTGAAAGAGAATACTGCTTACTTTCAGGTATGTGGGCTTTGTGTTTCTGTGTGCACATTATGTGTCTGTGTGTGCACACAAGACCGAGCATGGAAGAGGTGGGTGAAACACACACCTGCATCAGTTAACGGGTACTATGTAAACCTCCGCCCCAAAGCACAGCTGCTGAACAACAGTCCTTTAGCTAACTCTTGGTTCTGTGGGTTGGTAATTTGGGTTAGGTTCTGCTGAGATGGGGAAAGATGATTTTTCTCATCTCGCCTAGCTTATAGATGGCTGCAGGCAAGGTGCTAGTGGGCCCCACACGGCATCACTTCCGTGTCGGACAGTGGGTTGGGGTGGTGGGATACAAGTCTCTGGCATCTAGTAGGCTCTCCTAGGCTTTTTTCACAGAGTAGCTATGTTCCACAAACAGCCAGAGAGAGCAAGCCCCAGGGCACAAGCCCTTTCTTCTGCTGTCACATTTATTAATGTGTCATTGGCCAAAGCAAATCACGTGCCTATATGCCCAGCTTCAAGGGGAGAAGTAGACCCTTCCTCTTGATGGGACAAGCTGTAAAATATCAGGACCATTTTTCTTTCTTTAGTCCGTCACAACTTCAAGAATATACTCCTTGTTTTCAGGGGAGGGTGGCAGGAGGAAATAAGCTGTTACCTCTCTTTGGGTTTGCCCTAAATGAAATAATCTTCTTGATCATTTTTAACCTTATCAATGGATTGGAACATTTGATCGCTCGACCTCTAGGCTTTTCATGACCTCACAACCAAGTGTTGTCACCAGCAGTGTTTCTGAGGAGGGGAAGCTGACTGACTTTCCTGTAGGGTGCCATAGGCTTTGTGGTTGTCATCACTGATATTTCCTGGACGTAGCATTTCAAGCCTTTAGTTTCTCCTCCTGTGGACCTTGTGGTACAGCATCACTAATCCAGGAGCATCATCAGTTCCCATCAGCTCTGCACCGGTTTGCTCTTTCCCGGTTAACATGCTTGTGTTATGATGAGTTGCACATGAGGTACCCCTCCTCTCGCCACAGTTCTTCAGTGATGCCCGGGACCTGGAGTCATTCTTGAGGAACCTCCAAGACTCCATCAAACGAAAATATTCCTGTGACCACAACACCAGCTTATCTCGCCTCGAGGACCTGCTCCAGGACTCCATGGTGGGTGTTGTATCAGCGGGATGATTACTTCTGAGAAACAGAGTAAACCATCCCAGCTGCTGCAGTTGATATCCTTGAAAGCTCCAGGGCAGTGGGTTATTGCTATACTGTCTGGCTCATATTCCAATAGAGTTTAACCCCAATTTTGTTCTTTATCTTTTTTTCCTTTTCTTTCTGTAAAAAGAGTTGCTACTAAGATTCCTTTGGGGATGCTATTGAAATAATGGCCTAGTCCTCGTGCTCAGCATACTTTCTTTGCTTGTTCCTATTTTAATTCAGTAGTTGGGACCAAAGATGCGGTATATAACAGGAAAAATAGAATTGAAGGAGATTAGGTGACACCAAATTGTTTTTTACTCTCTCATGCAAAGAGAATTCAAACCAATGAACTTAGACCTAAGCCAAATTTTTCCTCTTTGGTAATTTTGTTTTGGTAAAATGAGATATTAGAATATTGATTTTAACTAAGGATAACATTAAAATCTTACTTAGATATAATGCAGTATTTGTCCAGTTTATGTGGCAATATTAACTTAAAAAATTTTGTATCCAATTTTAATCCAACTCAATTTTATATTCATTTTATCCAATGAATTCTTTCAGGAATGCTGGTAATAAAATCAGAGCAGGACTGTTTACATTTATTGAATATATATTATACAGAGTTGGCAAGACAAGGCTCCAGCTACATTCCAAATTAAGATAGAAGAGTATGAAAAAAAAAAAAGATAGAAGAGTATGTAATAGGGAAATTATTTTTTTTCTATATGAGAAGCAGGGGACTCTCATTTCAGTAGGAAAATACAAGTAAGAGAACCAGAATAACCCAAAACTATCATTTTTTTCACGAGTGAGACTTGGGTATTTGTGAACATTAGTTGATTATTTATTATTTTTACACTTTCAGGTATTATTAACCTGTGAATGGGTTCACATTCACTGTTTCACCTGGGCAAATAATCTGTTAATTTAATTAACTTGGAATGAAGGATAAAAGCTTGACGTTTTAGATATTGTCTCTAGAATGTCTCTCTTGAAGGTACTTCAAGTATGAAGGAGGAATATAATAATCCTTGGCTATTATCTCCTCCCTTCCACAGAGTACCTTCCTGTCTTAGGGTAACTCCTCTGCAATTGTTGTCATATCTTCTCTTCTCGAGGGTCGCTGCTCTGTTCCCTCCTCTCCAGGTCAGGGGCATCGGGTTGGCGGCGTCATCTGGGCATGAAGTCACCTGGGTCTGCTCCTCAGCTTTTCCTCAGCTTGTCCGTCAGGTTCGGGAGCATCTGTCATGGCTTCTGGTTCTTTTCAGAACTTTTACCACGCTGAGCACTTGGTCTCTGGAACTTGAGATGTTTGGCTGTGGGTTAGACAGAAATTGACATCTTTATTGTAAGGAAACGGAAATGGGTAGACCAGCTCTCAAGTATGGAACAGTGTGGCTGTCTCCCTGTTATATTCCATTCCTCTTTCTTAACTAATAAGTTAAAGTTGTATTTCTTCCAATCATGCTCCCGGGGACAGGCACAGGTAGTTTATTTAAGCATTTCTTTTTCTTTACTTGCATATTCTTAATTCTTTAATGGCATTTCTTAACATTATTAACTCTTTACTCTCATCACATCTACTTCCATCCTAAGAAAGCCCTCTTCTAAGGACTTTTTATATCTCAAAATGGGCTTGACACATCCCAGTAATACATGAAAGTTATCTTTTACTCTCTAACACAATTGGTAGTAGATTACTACCAATTTTGTGGGCAAGAAGTTCATTAGTTTTTAAGATAATGGGGTTTGCAGAGACTTGAGAGCTTCAATTTTGCATGATACTTCTTTCAAACTAGTCAAATATACGTAACTGTGGCACAGCAAGACACTAAAAGGTAAATCCTAAATCATTTGTCGTGATGTCTTCACCAACAGCATCGGTTTATAAATTGTTGGTGGAAGAGCTAAGATCTTTCTCTAGAAAGTTTGACTCAATTTAAGAAAGTGAAATATCAGTAGTAGAGCTTGGGAGGTAGAGTTATTTAAAAATTTCTTAAAGAGCACAATTCTGGCTTCTCCTAAGCACAAGGCAAGAACTGGCTTCTACCAGTAAGAAAGCGATTATAATAATAATAATAGCAACGACAACGTTGTTATTATTGTTCTTAAACTTACATGCTTTCTGAACCTTGTTTGGAGAAATCCTGTGTTAGCTGTGTTTATCTGTATTTGGCAGCTGGCAGTTCTTTTTTGTTTTATGTTTTTATTATTTTTGCATGTGGTTTCATGATTCTTTGAAAAGAGCACAGGGAGAAAGCTGAACAATTTGAGTACAAAAGCACTTGGTAGAAGACAGAAATATCCTCTCCTTGTTTCTCTATCTCTGTATTTCTAAGATGGCTCCACCACGGATCCCTACTTAACTGAGAAATGACATTCTCTGAGGGAGCGGAGCACTCAGTTTTCTTTGTTGACTTGGCACCCTGAGTAGCAACATTAATGTGTTTTTGTGTTTCTTCTCACTTTGTAGGATGAAAAGGAACAGCTTATACAGTCCAAGAGTTCTGTTGCCAGCCTTGTTGGGAGATCCAAAACCATTGTTCAGCTAAAGCCACGCAGTCCCGACCATGTGCTGAAGAGTACCATTTCCGTGAAGGCCATCTGTGACTACCGGCAGATAGAGGTGAGGCAGGGGAAAGGGTACCTCTGGCTACGGAGGGAAGGAAGGGAGAAGCAAAACCTTCAGTTAGGGTTATGATAGGGAGAGTCCAGTGGTAGAGGTGTTTTGTTTAATTAGAATTTAAACATCCTTTTTTTTTTCTTTCAGATTTTATTTATTTATATGACACAGAGAGACAGCAAGAGAGGGAACACAAGCAGAGGGAGTGGGAGAGGGAGAAGCAGGCTTCCCGCTGAACAGGGAGCCTGATGCAGGGCTCAACCCCAGGACCCTGGGATCATGACCCAAGCTAAAGGCAGACGCTTAATGACTGAGCCACCCAGGCACCCCAGAACTTAAATATACTTTAAAAATTTAGAAAAAGGTGGAACTCTACAGGCTTGACCTACTCCCTACCTCAGAGATTGGTGTCATCATCTGCCTCATATCCTAAGTGGTGTCAGAAATGGTATTTCGTAGCACCTGAGCAATACCTTTGGCTTTAACCCTCTTTTCCCCTACAACTAGTAGGACTGCCAAATCAATATCAACTTATAAATAAATATCTCTTAAATGTACTTTTTTCTGTCCTTGCAGCTACTACTCTAAGTTAGACCATCAGTTTCTTTTGCTTGGATCATAGCATCGCCTCCCCAATTCAATGCGTTCTTTATCTTTACACTAGCACGATTTTGATTTTTCTTTTCTTTTTTTTTTTTTTTTAAGATTCACTCATTTATTTTAGAGAAAGAGAGAGCATGTGAGCAGGGTAGGGGCAGAGGAAGAGAGGGAGAGAATCCTCAAGCAGACTCCCTGCTGAGAGCAGAGCACAAAGCAGGGCTCAATCCCAAGACCCTAAGAGCATGACCTGAGCTGAAATCAAGAATCAGCCACCCAGGTGCCCCCCAGCATGATCTTTAAAAAAAAAAAAAAAAGTCATTCCCCTTCTTACATTCTGTTACAATTCCCGAATTCCATTTAGAAAGTCTAAATTCCTTAATGTTTCTCCAAGGTCCCAAATAATCTTTCTTTACCTCTCTGGGTAAGACTGGGTCATTGTCCCTTTCATGCTTTCCCTGGTAAATTGCATTTTTCACACAGTATTCTAATTCTATATCCCACCAGAATATGTGGAATATAGACCATGTCTGCCAGTTTACCATTCTATGTCCAGTAGCCCACCAAAATTCCAGGCACATATTAGGCTTAGTAAATATTTGTAATGCAAAAGAATGAACTTCTCTGGCACTTTTCTGTGTCTCAGTATTTCTGTCTATAGAATAGGGATGATCATGTTTGTTATTTATTTCCCAAGAGAAAGAATTGATGATTTCAGAATGCTTAAACCTTTTCGGGGATTTGAGTGGGATGACAAGAAGAGAAAAAGAGGAAATATCACAAAAACAAGGTTGCAATTATTCATGTCCCTTTAACTTTTATCCTAATGATTGTAGATGCAAAGAGATAGCTCTTGGAGGTCTTAAGACAGTCTCCTTATAGGGGCACCTGGGTGGCTCAGTGGGTTAAGGCCTCTGCCTTCAGCTCAGGTCATGATCCCAGGGTCCTGGGATCGAGCCCCACATTGGGCTCTCTGCTTAGTGGGGAGCCTGCTCCCCACCCCACCCCCA
>ML107435.1:31432-49560 GCA_003697995.1 Taxidea taxus jeffersonii | reverse complement strand
TGAGCCGAAGGCAGAGGCTTTAACCCACTGAGCCACCCAGGCACCCCTTTATGTTCATTTTCACTTAAGAGAGGGAGTTGGGGGGCGCCTGGGTGGCTCAGTGGGTTAAAGCCTCTGCCTTCGGCTCAGGTCATGATCTCAGGGTCCTGGGATCGAGCCCCACATTGGGCTCGAGCCCCACATTGGGCTCTCTGCTCAGCAGGGAGCCTGCTTCCCTTCCCCTCTCTCTGCCTACTTGTGATCTCTGTCTGTCAAATAAATAAATAAAATCTTTTAAAAAAATGAACATAAATATCAACAAAGTAAGTTCAATATAATCCAACAGTGGGCCACATCTGCAAAAAACTCTAAAATGGAGGTTTGGTATCTACTTCCTGAGAGGAAATAACTCCTCTATATGAAAAGCTGGCTTGTCTAAATCTGGACTAATATACCCTGTTTGGGACACCATCTTTTTTTTTTTTTTTGACAGAGAGAAATCACAAGTAGGCAGAGAGGCAGGCAGAGGGAGAGAGGAGAAAGCAGGCTCCCCACCAAGCAGAGAGACCATGCGGGACTTGATCCCAAGACCCTGAGATCATGACCTGAGCGGAAGGCAGAGGCCCAACCCACTGAGACACCCAGGTGCCCGGGACACCATTTTTTTTTTTAAGTATTTTATTTATTTATTTGACAGACAGAGATATACAAGTAGGCAGAGAGGCAGGCAGAGAGAGGAGGAAGCAGGTTCCCCGCCAAGCAGAGAGCCCGACACAGGGCTGGATCCCAGGACCCTGGGATCATGACGTGAGCCGAAGAGGCTTTAACCCACTGAGCCACCCAGGCGCCCCGAGGGACACCATCTTTTTAGAGGACAAGAAGAGACACGTAAAGGTGGTGAGAATATGCAGAAAGTATGGTGTATTAAACAAAGATTGAAATCAGTGACTATTTTAATTTGTTTTCATTTTAATTTAATAAGCATTACTATAGCATTAAACATTAAAGCCATTCATGAGACCATCAACTGGGGCACCTGAGGGCTCAGTCAGTTAAGTTTTGCCCTCAGCTCTGGTCATGATCCCAAAGTCCTGGGATCAAACCCACACTGGGCTCCCTGCTCAGCAAGGAGACTGCTTCTCCCCTCTCCCTCTGCTCCTCCCATTTCTCTCTCTCTCTTTCTCTCTCTCTCTTGTGCATGTGCATGCTAATAAATACATAAAATCTTTTTTAAAATTCATTAAACAACCCACAAATATTTACTGAAAAACTACTATAGGCCAGGCACTGTTCTAACAGCTCTATGAGGTCAGACAAAAATCCCTGACCTCATAGAGCTTACATTCTAGTGCAAAACACAGAAAATAAACAAATAAAACAACAAATAATGTAATTTTAATACCTACTATCTTAACACTGACCATAACCTTTTATTCCTCTGAATTTCTATATGCATGTATGTAAATTTTTATATGTATTTAATTCTTTCATAATTTAAAGCAATAATCCTGGCATTTGGGCTCTACTTTTCATTTAACATTTTTAAGACTTTATTTACTTATTTATCTATTGATTCATTCGAGAGAGAGTGGGAGCAGGAGAAGAAACAGAAGGAGAGGGACTAGAAGACCTCATGGTGAGGGCAGAGCCCAGCAAGGCTCCCAGCAAGGCTCCAATCCATGACCCTGAGATCAGGACCCAAGCTGAAATCAAGAGTCAGATACTTCCACTGAGCCACCTAGGTGCCCCCTTTTAACATTATTTTGAGAACTTATTTTCCAAGTTGTTACAAAGCCTTTAATTTATATATACATTTTTTACTTTTAATGCTATAATTTACTTAATATTCCCCTATTCTTCAGTACATGTTACCTCCAGCCTTTGCTGTAAGTGCAAATAAGGGCCAGAGTAGGGTGATTCCCTTTTCCAGAGGAACTTGGGCAGGGTAGGCAATCAACTGTTGGGTTTGCAGCAGATCATTAAAACTAATAGTAGGAACCCACATCATTAGGACTAACTTGCTTAAATAAGAAACAGGCCAGGGCCATCTGAGTGGCTCAGTCAGTTGAGCATCGACTCTTGGTTTCAGCTCAGTCCTGATCTCAGAGTGGTGGGATTGAGCCCTTTGTCCAGCTCAGCACTCAGTGCAGGGTCTGCATGTCCCTCTCCCTCTCCTTCTGCCCCTCCCCCCCAACATGCATGTGCACACACGTACTCTCTCTAAAATAAATAGATAAAATCTTAACCAAAAAAAAAGGGGGGGGGCGCCTGGGTGGCTCAGTGGGTTAAAACCTCTGCCTTCAGCTCCGGTCATGATCCCAAGGTCCTGGGATCAAGCCACACATCCAGCTCTCTGATCAGCAGGGAGCCTGCTTCCTTTCTTCCTCCTCTCTCTCTGCCTGCCTCTCTGCCTACTTGTGATCTGTCAAATAAACAAGTCTTTAGAAAAAAAAAAAAAAAAGAAAGAAAGAAAAGAAAAGAAAAAGGCCATATCCAATCACTCCAGGCAAAACTGCGGTATAAAAAGAATTTTCGGGGATGCCTGGGTGGCTCAGTTGGTTAAGCGGCTGCCTTCGGCTCAGGTCATGATCCCAGCGTCCTGAGATCGAGTCCCACATCGGGCTCCTTGCTCGGCAGGGAGCCTGCTTCTCCCTCTGCCTCTGCCTGCCATTCTGTCTGCCTGTGCTCACTCCTGCTCTCTCTCTCTCTCTCTCTGACAAATAAATAAATAAATAAATAAAAATAAAAAATAATTTTTAAAAAAAGGAATTTTCATTCAGGTGACAGAGTTGAGAGATGTGGGCTCTGTTGAGGGACTCTGGTTGAATATATTTAAGGATAGAATCCTCTGGCATGCTTGCACTATGACATGGTGCACTACCAAGCCAGAGTAACTTTTCTCAAATTCCTTGAAAGTGTATGCAGAACCAACAAATCGACATCCAAATATAGTCATGAGCGACTGAACAATCCATGAGGATTTACAAGGACTTGATGATAATCAGTCTCAAAATCAAAATTGATTTTCATTATGAAAATCATGAAGATAATTTTTTTTATGAAGATAATTTAAAGCATCATTTGAAGGCTGACATGGAAGCAGGTATAGACCATTTCATACGCTCTAGAAGATTGTGGAATGGAAGTTTCTGAATGGAAGATTTCATGTCAGTACAAAGACAAGTGATAAGCTCTCTGTCACCAGATATATTTAGCAAAAAGTGACTGATCAACTTTTGTGGCTTTGTAAAGGATAATCAGAAACTGACAGGGTTTTTTTCCTTATTCTTTACCAGTATCTTTAATTCGTTTTTGTTTTTATCAAAGTTATCCATGAACAGTGACTAAAGGGGTAAATAATGGCTTATTACAGAAGACAGTGAACCTCTACTCTAACAATTTCCCAATTCCCTGGGGCAAATTTTCAACTTTTGCAGCTGAATCTTTTGGTTAATACTTCCATATAGTCACATTTTTTTCTTTTTTTCTTCTCTCCAGTTTTAGGCACTATAAACTTCCCACCATAGAAGATGAGAATTTAGCTCTCCTTCCTCTTCATATCTCTATGCATGTGCACACTTCCCATCCCCTAGTCTTCCCAATATAATTATATAATTCTAGTTAAATCAATCTCAAGGTTCATATCAATCCTATTCAGAGCTGGGCATGCAGCATATTTACTAAGCTAGTCTATACAAAGAGATCCCAAAATATCAGCCTGGTGAGTGAATATTCAGTTCACTTATTAAGCCAGTTCTTCCAGAGTCATCCCAGGACTCAGGCTAATAACAGTTCTGCCATCTTGACTACAGGACTTCTGAGGATGTCCCAGATATTGCAGCCCAGATAGCCAGGAGAAGCTGACAAAACTGGAACACATGAAGGAGGTCAGGCCCACTTCCACTAGAAAAAATAAGTCATGTATCTAATCAAACTACAATAAAGACTGGGGGATTCTGACTACATGCCCAAAGAAAGAGAGGGCAAATCTGAGTAGTTAGTGGTCTTTGCCACATATACCATGGTTACTTTTCCTCAAAAAAAGTGAAAAAAACTGTAATGGACCTTAGAAACAGATGGCAGAGGAAGAGAAAAGAAAGGATATGAGGGAAAATAAGTCAGCTAACCAAATCTAAAGGAAGATTAATAAACATCCCACAAAAATGGAGAAAAATTAAAAGATGATTAATTCACCCAAGAAACACTCTCCTTTTGTTATGTACCACACTCTATGTTAAGTACAATAAAAAATATATACATTAAATGTAATGTAGTATCCTCAATTAGATACTGAACAAAATAAGGATATTAATGGAAAAACTAATGAAATCCAAATAAAGTCCGGAATTTTCTAATAATGATGTACCAACATTGGTATCTTAGTTTGGACAAAAGTGCCATAGTAATATAAGATGTTAACATGAAGGGAAACTGGATGAGGGGTATACAGAAACTCTATGTATAGTCTTTGCAACTTTTCTATAAATCTAAAATTATCCTCAAAAAGTATTTTAAAGGGATGCCTGGGTGGCTCAGTTGGTTAAGCGGCTGCCTTCAGCTCAGGTCATGATCCCAGCATCCTGGGATCAAGTCCCACATCAGGCTCCTTGCTCAGCAGGGAACCTGCTTCTCCCTCTGCCTCTGCCTGCCACTCTGCCTGTGCTCGCTCCTGTTCTCTGTCTGACATAAATAAATAAAAAATTTTTTTTAAAAATCTTTTTTTTAAAAGATTTTATTTTTTTGACAGACAGAGATCACACAAGTAGGCAGAGAGGCAGACAGAGAAGGGAGGGGAGAAGCAGGCTCCCTGCCGAGCAGAGAGCTGATGTGGGACTCCATCCCAGGACCCTGGGATCATGACCTGAGCCAAAGACAGCAGCTTAACCCACTGAGCCACCCAGATGTCCCTAAAAAAAAATCTTTAAAAAAAAAGTATTTTAAAAAACCCAGCATTGGGGCACCTGGGTGGCTCAGTGGGTTAAAGCCTCTGCCTTCGGCTCAGGTCATGATCCCAGGGTGCTGGGATCGAGCCCCACATCAGGCTCTCTGCTCAGCAGGGAGCCAGCTTCCCCTCCTCTCTTTCTGCCTCTCTGCCTACTTGTGATCTGTCTGTCAAATAAATAAATAAAATCTTTAAAAAAAAAAAAACCCAGCATTATAAAGATGCAACCACTGTAGTTCCTCAAAAAACTACAGAATCACCATGTGATCCAGCAAGTCTACTTCTAGATATATACTCAAAAGACTTGAAAGCAGAGACTCAAAGAGATATCTGTATATCCACGTCCACAGCAGCATTATTCACAATAAACAAAAGGTGGAAGCAATCAAAGTGTTCATCAACAGATAACAAAATAAACCAAAAAATGTGATATATACGTACAATGTGATATTATTCAGCATTAAAAAGAAATTCTAACACATGCTACAATATGGATGAACCTTGAAGATATAGGCTAAATGAAATAAACCAGTTCCAAAAGGACAAGTATTTTGCATGATTCCACTCTGTGAGGTACTTAGAGTAGTCAAATTCATAGACAGAAAGTACAATGTAGTTGCCAGGAACTGGGGTGAGAGAGAGTAGTAAGCTAGTATTTTGTGAGTACAGAGTTTCAGCTTAGAAAGATGAAAATTCTAGAGATGGATGGTGGTAACCAGTTGCACAATTCTGTGAATGTACTTAGTGTCAAAGATCAGTACTCTTGGGGCACCTGGGTGGCTCAGTGGGTTAAGCCTCTGCCTTCAGCTCGGATCATGATCCCAGGGTCCTGGGATTGAGCCCCACATCGGGCTCTCTGCTCCGCGGGGAGCCTGCTTCCTCCTCTCTCTCTCTTCCTGCCTCTCTGCCAACTTGTGATCTCTGTCAAGTAAATAAAAAATAAAATCTTTAAAAAAAAAAAAAAAGCCTCTGCCTTCAGCTCAGGTCATGCAGGGTCCTGGGATCAAGCCCCGCATCCATGGGGCTCTCTGCTCAGCAGGGAGCCTGCTTCCTCCTCTCTCTGCCTGCCTCTCTGCCCACTTGTGATCTCTGTCAAATAAATAAATAAAATCTTAAAAAAAAAAAAAGATCAGTACTCTTAAAAATGGTTACAGTGGGGGTTCCTGGGAGCTCAGTCAGTTAAGTGTCCAACTCTAGTTTTGGCTCAGGTTGTCATCTCAGAGTGGTGAGATTGAGCCCCGTAACCTGCTCCCCGCTGATTGCAGAGTTTGCTTGAGATTCTCTCTCCCTCTGCCCTTCCGATTTGTGCACTCATTCTCTCTTCCCCTAAGATAAATCTTTTCTAAAAAATGGTTACAATGATATGTTTTACACATATTTTACTCCAATTTAAAAAAATACTGCTATATAAGCACATTGATAGAGGTTGGAACAGAATACTTCCAAACAACAGAAAAAAGATCTAAAACAAATTCTGACTTCCCTGAGATGATGACATTTAAGGTAGTTTTGAGCAAGACAGTCATACTAGAAAAGGAAATGGGAGGTGGGGGGGTACTGAATACGACAGAGGCAAAGCAAATATGGTGGTTTAGAGCAGGGGTCAGCACATGATAGCCCCATAACCCATGTTCTGCCACAGCTTTTTGTACAGCCCACAAATTAAGAGTGGTGTTCACATTTTTTAAAATATTTTATTTATTTATTTGACAGACAGAGATCACTAGTAGGTAGAGAGGCAGGCACAAAGAGAGGAAGGGAAGCAGGCTCCCCACTGAGCAGAGAGCCCAATGTGGGGCTTGATCCCAAGACCCTGGGATCATGAACTGAGCCGAAAGCAGAGGCTTTAACCCACTGAGCCACCCAGGCGCCCTGGTGTTCACATTTTTAATGTGAAAAAAAAAAGTTAAAATTTAAAGTTGAAAAAAAGTTAAAATAGGGGTGCCTGCTTGGCTCAGTTGAAAGAGCATGTGACCCTTGATCTCAGGGTCTTGGGTTCGAGCCCCATATTAGATGTAGAAATTGCTTAAACTTCTAAAAAAAAAATTTAAAATAAAATTTCATGACATTCAAGAATGATATGTAATTCCAATTTCAGTGTCCATAAATAGTTTCCCTGGAACATAGCCATAATCATTTGTTTACATTATGTCTACGGCTGCTTTCATGCTACCACAGCAGAGTTGAATAGTTATGACAGAAACAATAAAGCCTACAAAACTTAAAATATTTACTAGCTTGCCCTTTACAGAAAAAATCTGCCAACCCCTTGTCTAGAGGCCTGAAAATAGTCCATTTAGTATGGCTAAATCAAAGATCTGTATGAGGGAGACACATGGCACATGATATAGACCATAAGGTAATGGGCTTTCTGTGCTAAGGAACCTGAACTTGTCTCAACTTGATTCCATTTACTATGAGAAGCCACTGAAGAACTGTGTAGAAAGTAATCTGATCAGATAAACTTCATGTAAAGACAATTATCCACTTGCTTTTAAAGGTATCTGGGCTAAAAGAACAAAATTTCCCACTAAAAAAAAGGCCTTAAAAAATAAACAAAACTAAAATTTAAATTTTAAAAAAGCCCAGAAGCATACCAATAAGGTTAACAGTGATAACATATTAAAAATTTTTATCTCCTGGGGCACCTGGATGGCTCAAACATGTAACCCTTGATTGTGACTTTAAGCTCCATGATGTGTGTAGAAACTACTTAAAATTAAAAAAAAAAAAAATTGTTATCTCCTTCTTTGTGCTTACTCATGTTTTTCAAATCTTCAAATCTGAATTATAAAGCTGTTTTAATAACCCAAATGCAAAACTCAGTATTTTTAAACTCCTATTCATATGCACACATTTGTTTTTCATGTTCTATACTCTTCTTCCCCACCCATTGGTAGAAATGTCTAGGAAAGCCTACACATAGTGAAACTATGAAAGCAGGGCGCCTGGGTGGCTCAGTTGATAAGCAACTGCCTTCGGCTCAGGTCACGATCCCGGGAGTCCTGGGACACATCAGGCTCCCAGCTCCATGGGGAATCTGCTTCTCCCTCTGACCTCCCCTCTCATGCTGTCTCACTCTGTCTCTCTCTCTCTCTCAAATAAATAAAACCTTTAAAAAAAAAAAATATGAAAGCATACCTCTGTCGTACTTGCAAAGGATAAATGACATTCTACATTTTCAAATTACATATTTGCTTTACAGACATGAAAGAATAAAATATTTGAATTCAAGTACCGGCAGGGCACTCTCATTCCTACATAAGGCTTTCATTACATTGAACAAATAGCCAAATCAATCTTTTTTCTTTCTTTTTTTTTTTTTTTTTTTTTTTTTTTAAAAAAGAAAAACCAAAAGGAAAAAAAACAGGGGGGGGGGGGGGGGGGGGGGGGGGGGGGGAACAGGCTCCTTGCTGAGCAGAGAGCCCGATGTGGGGCTCAATCCCAGGACCCTGAGATCATGACTTGAGCCGAAGACAGAGGCTTAACCCAGTGAGTCACCCAGGTGCCCCAAATCAATATTTTTTTTTCCCAAATCAATATCTTAACGAAAGTAAAAACGTTAAAAGATAGAAGAAAATGCATAGCTTGAAAATCAAGTCAAAATGTTGGAAACTGATGCAAGATAAGACTACATATAACCCTGAGAATATAACTGTGTTTAAAAAAATGCAAAGTCCTTGATTTATACCACAGTACTCTGCACTTCATGATACACTGCTTGTTAAGATTAAATTCCTTTTAATGTTCTGTTTCAGTTCTTCCACTAAACTGTCAGGGATTCATGTGCAGCGAACCATGTCTTTTATTTCTTTTGTGTGTCCCCCACAGCACCTCATAGACTGCCCATATATAGTAGGTGCTCAGTACATGCTTACAATTGAGTGACAAAATAATTAATCCTAGTTTGAGCTCACAGACTGAAACCCTCACATCTATAATTCACACCATTAAGCCTCCTTCTACCCAACAGTTTAAAGGACATTCCTGGGGTGAGTACTGCTGATTCTACTGGATTTATTACATTAGGTTTCTTCTCCAGCAAAGAGCTCAAAGTACACATCTAATGTTAAAATAGAATTCCTGACTACTGAGAAGGTGGGTGGGAAAGTAGGCAAGTGAAGGAAAAATCTATTATAATAACTTGCCTCCAATGAAATAAGCATTATTCAGTCCTAGAGATTAAAACATTCCTAAAATGTCTCTGAACTAAGACCCCTAACTGACATCATTTCATTAAACTTTGTACTAGCTAAATTCTATCACAACGAGTATCATTAAAACCAAAAATTCACCATTAAAAAAGATCCTAAAAATCTCAGCTACCAGTCCATATGATTGTATAAGATCTAGATATAATTACTTACTCTGCCAAAACCAAACTTCTAAACTTTTTCAAAGTATTATGATTGAACATCATACCACATGCTAAGCACTGGAGAAACAAATGAAAAAGAAAGCCAGTCAAAATATCAACTGATTTTGGGGCGCCTGGGTGGCTCAGCGGGTTAAAGCTGCTGCCTTCGGCTCGGGTCATGATCCCGGGGTCATGGGATTGAGCCCCGCATCGGGCTCTCCGCTCTGTGGACAGCCTGCTTCCTCCTCTCTCTCTCTGCCTCTCTGCCTACTTATGATCTCTGTCTATCAAATAAATAAATAAAATCTTTAAAAAAAAATATCAACTGATTTTGTATTCTGCTATAAATTAAAGTACTACCAAGAGAGCTGGGGAAGTACCATGCAGTGAGGAGCTAACTTCTACCTGTGGAAACTTGGGGAAATTAAATACCAAATCTAAGCTGGACATTGAAGACTTGAGGAGGAGTTTGAGGCAAAGAGCAAGAAGAGGGGGAGAAAGAATATTCCTGGCAAATGCACAGCTGTATACAAACAGAGCACAGCGGGCATGGCAAATAGAGGATAAAGAGGTAGGGCAAAGTTAGACAATGATGGGTCTGGTATGAAAGCTATGAAAGTTGGAATTTATGCCCCAAGGTAATGGACACAAAGTGGAAATCTTGAGGTAGGCATTAACAAAAACCTGAAGAATATGTTCACATAACAGCAAGAGCCTAGGTCATATTAAAATAATCTCAAAGGCATAATTTCATATTATACCATATAGACACAGCTCTAAATACCATGCTGATGCAGAAACAAAAGAAATCTAAGTGTAACCCATTCCTCTGTGCATGCTTTCAACTAAGTCTCAGGGCTCAGTCACTGGCCCTCTTTACTTCCTTCCTCATCTTACCAGACCCATGGTTTTAAAACACGACATATTGGGACACCTGGGTGGCTCAGTTGGTTAAGCGGCTGCCTTCGGCTCAGGTCATGATCCCAGCATCCTGGGATGGAGTCCCACATCGGGCTCCTTGCTTGGCAGGGAGCCTGCTTCTCCCTCTGCCTCTGCCTGCCTCTCTGTCTGCCTGTGCTCGCTCTCTCAAATAAATAAATAAAATCTTTAGAATAAAAAATAAATAAAACACGACATATTGATGATATCCCAAATGTGTCTTATAGACACAGCCCTGACTTTTTCTGAGCTCCAGACTTAAACAGTCAACTGCTAACTCAATGGTTATTCCTAGATATCTAGTGATATCTCAAACCTAACATTAACCAATGAAACTCTTCATTTTAGGGGCGGCTGGGGGGGGGGTCGGCCAGTAGGTTAAGCATCTGACTCTTGATTTTGGCTCAGGTCAGGATCTGAGATCAAGCCTGCTTAAGATGCTCTCAAAAGACAGACAGATAGATAGATGAAAGAAAGAAAGAGAGAGAGAGAGAAAGAAAGAAAGGAAGGAAGAGAGAGAGAGAGGCAGGGAGGGAGGGAGGGAAAGAAAGGAAGAAAGGAAAGAAGGAAGGAAGGAAGGAAGAAAAGCTCTCTCTTCCTCTCCCCCAAGTGCTCTCTCCCCTGCACGCTCAGTAGGCAGTCTGCTTGGGATTCTCTCCCTCTGCCCCTCCCCTCCCCCCCCTCTAAAAATAAGTCTTTAAAAATAAATAAAAGGGGCGCCTGGGTGGCTCAGTTGGTTAAACAACTGCCTTCTGCTCAGGTCATGATCCAGGAGTCCCAGGATGGAATCCCATATCAGGCTCTCTGATTGGCTGGGAGCCTGATTCTCCCTTTGACCTTTCCTCTCATTTTCTCTCTCTCATCTTCTCCTTCTCTCAAATAAATAAATAAAAATAAAATATTTTAAAAATAAATAAAAATAAACTCTTCATTTTAAATCCCTATCTAGGGGCACCTGGGTGGCTCAGTGGGTTGAAGCCTCTGTCTTCGGCTCGGGTCGTGATCCCAGGGTCCTGGGATCCAGCCCTGCATGGGGCTCTCTGCTCAGCGGAGGGCCTGCTTCCCCATCTCTCTCTCTCTACCTGCCTCTCTGCCTGCTTGTGATCTCTATCTGTCAAATAAATAAATAAAAACTTAAAATAAAAAAGAAACACTTATAAAAAATAAAAAAATAAATGCCTATCTAGCTCCTTCCAGTTTTCATCTCTGTACGTGGCACCAGTTACTCTAGCTAAAATCCTTGTTATCATCTTTAATTCCTTCTTTCCCTCGACTCCAACTAACCTATCAGCAAACTCTATTGGTTCTACCTTCAAAATATACCTTGAATGGGATCGCTTCTCACTGCCTCCATCACTGCCTCCCTGATCCAAGCCACTATACTTCTGCCTTCAATTCCAGTGACTTCCTAAATGGTCTCCTACAGCCCCTCTTGTCCACAGCACTCAAAGTGATCTTTTTTTTTTTTTTAAGATTTTATTTATTTATTTGTTAGAGAGAGAGAGAGAGAGCATGAGCACAGGCACACAGAGTGGCAGGCAGAGGCAGAGGGAGAAGCAGGCTCCCTGCCAAGCAAGGAGCCCGATGTGGGACTCGATCCCAGGACGCTGGGATCATGACCTGAGCCGAAGGCAGCTGCTTAACCAACTGAGCCACCCAGGCGTCCCTCAAAGTGATCTTTTTAAAAGATAAACTTAAAAAATAAAATTTAGGGATGCCTGGATGGCTCAGTGGGTTGGGCGTCTGCCTTCAGCGCCACTCGTGATCTCAGGGTCCTGGGATCGAGTCCCGCATTGGGCTCCTTGCTCAATGGCAAGTCTGCTTCTCCCTCTCCCTCTGCTCTGCTCCCTCCCCCGCTGGCTCATGCTCTCTCTCTTTCTCTCTCAAATAAATAAATAAAATCTTTAAAATAAATACACAAATAAAACTTAAATCTGACTGTATCATTTTTCTTCATAAAACTATCCAATGAATCCCATCACACATAGAATGCAATCCAAAGCCTTTCTAGTCTACCAGACTCTATACCATCTGAGATCACCAACTACCCAGTATCATTTCCTAACATACCCAATTATTACCCCAGCAATCTCCAAACTATAAGACACCAGCCTTTTTCACTTCCTTGAAAACTGCAAACTGATTCTCACCCCAGAGTCTTTGCATTAGTACTCTCTCTCACCACTTGAAATGCACCACATGGGCCTGGCACACTCCTTATCATTCAGGTCTCTTTATGCTCAAGTGTTACCTCAGAGAAACCTTACCTGACAACCTATCTAAAAGAACCACCAGGGGCGCCTGGGTGGCTCAGTGGGTTAAAGCCTCTGCCTTCGGCTCAGGTCATGATCTCAGGGTCCTGGGATCGAGCCCTGAGTTGGGCTCTCTGCTCCGCAGGGAGCCTGCTTCCCTTCCTCTCTCTCTGCCTGCCTCTCTGCCTACTTGTGATCTCTGTCTGTCAAATAAATAAATCTTTAAAAAAAAAAATTTAAAAATAAAAGAAATATCAAACCCACCATACTACTCACTATCCTCTCATACTACTTTCTTCACATCACTTAAGTAATATCTGAAATCATATTATTTATTAGTTTATTGTCTATTTACTAGAGGGTAAATTCCATGAGAATAGGGACTCTGTCTTATTCACTGCTCAATCCCGAGCCCTGGTAAACTACCTGGCATCCAATAAGGCTCATCAATTATTTGTAGTTGGATGAACAAATTTGCCTAATTGGTCTAATCTATCTTATTTATATCTTTATCCTGTTGTGCATAACTGAATTTGCTTCCCTACTTTTGGATTTATATCTAATTCATGATTACCAGGGTTTTCTTCCTAGAACAGAGTTAAGGCAGTTTAAAGACTGTTAAAACAAGCTATACTATACTAATGCCTTTAATTCCTTGCCTATAATTAGCCCTGTCAGCAACCTGTCCAGTTGTTTTTGACTATAACTTCTATTATCTTCTTTCTATATTATCAGAATTTTCAATGTACTGCTTATCCTAAATGCTATTGATAAAGATGGACTGACATGCCAAGAAAGTTATAACAAATATTTTTTATATTCCAAGTAACCCAGGTTTGGGGGTTTAAGATTTTACTTATTTATTTATCAGAGAGAGAGAGCACAAGCAGGGGAGCGGGCAAGCAGCAGACAGACAGAGAAGCAGGCTACCCACTGAGCAAGAAGCCCAATGTGGGACTCGATCCCACGACTGGGATCACGACCACAGACAAAGGCAGACACTTAACCGACTGAGCAACCCAAGCATCCCTGGGTTTATTTGTTGTTGTTGTTGTTTTTTAAGAATTTATTTCTTTCGGGACGCCTGGGTGGCTCAGTTGGTTGAGCGGCTGCCTTCCGCTCAGGTCATGATCCCAGCGTCCTGGGATCGAGTCCCCCATCGGGCTCCTTGCTCGGCAGGGAGCCTGCTTCTCTCTCTGCCTCTGCCTGCCTCTCTGTCTGCCTGTGCTCACTCTCTCTGACAAATAAATAAATTTTTTAAAAAAAGAATGTATTTCTTTCTTTGTTAGAGAGAGAGAGAGCGCGCGCACGAGAGCACAGGCAGACAGAGTGGCAGGCAGAGGGAGAGGCAGGCAGAGGAAAAAGCAGGCTCCCTGCCAAGCAAGAAGCCCAATATGGGACTCATCCCAGGACACTGGGATCATGACCTGAACCAAAGGCAGCCGCTTAACCCACTGAGCCACACAGGTGTCCATTTTTTTTTTTTTTTTTAAGTAAAGAAAAAATAAAGGGGCACCTGGGTTAAGCCTCTGCCTTCGGCTCAGGTCATGATCTCAGGGTCCTGGGATAGAGACCCGCATCCGGCTCTCTGCTCAGCAGGGAGCCTGCTTCCCCCTCTCTCTCTGCCTGCCTCTCTGCCTACTTGTGATATCTCTCTCTCTCTCTCTCTCTCTCTGTCTATTAAATAAATAAATAAATCTTTTTTTTAAAAAAGTAAAGAAAAAGAAAACCATAGAAAAGCAAACATTTATACAACAAATTCACAGGCAGGTGATGAAGGTCAATACCAAGAGCAACAAGTCATGTAGATAGTATATACTCTAATCCCAGTCTACTAATGAAAAAAATATTAAATCCCAACTGAGGGACATGTTACAAAATACTGACCAGTACTCTTCAAAATTGTCATGGTTATCAAAAGTAAAAGTCTGAGCTCTCTTTCGTCAGGCGCGTGGCAATGGCAGAATGAGCAAGCAGTCATCATACTGCAGTCTTCATACTGCAAGGAAGTTCTGTAGCCACCAAGATCAGAAGTGACATGTTAAACAGTACAAGAAAGCGCAGTTGGGCACAGACCTGAAGGCCAACCCTTCTGGAGGCGTTTCCCATGCAAAGGGAGTTGTGCTGGGAAAAGTAGGAGTTGAAGCCAAACAGCCAAATTTTGCCATTAGGAAGTGTGTCAGGGTTCGGCTGATCAAGAATTGAAAAAAAAAAAAGGGAGCACCTGGGTGGGTCAAAGGATTAAGCCTCTGCCTTCGGCTCAGATCATGATCTCAGGGTCCTGGGATTGAGCCCCATATCGGGCTCTCTGCTCAGCAGAGAGCCTGCTTCCCCCTTTCTCTCTGCCTTCTGCTCTGCCTACTTGTGATTTCTCTCTCTCTATCAAATAAATAGAATCTTTAAAAAAAAAAGAATAGCAAAAAATCAGTCTTTGTACCCAATGATGGTTGTCTGGATTTTATTCAGGAATGTGATGAGGTTCTAATTGTTGGATTTGGTTGTAAAGATCACGCTATCAGTGACATTCCTGGAGTTAACTTTAAGGTTGTCAAAGTAGCCAAAGTCTCTCTTTTGGCCTTATACAAAGACAAGAAGGAAAGACCAAGACCGTAAGTTTCGATGGTCAAAACCTGATATAATAAATTTTCATATGCCAAAAAAGAGTCTGAGAAACTACTATAACCAAGAAGATCCCAAAGGGATATAATTACCAAAAGTATTCTGGCTGTGTAAAAGACAGCTCTAAAAGGCAATAGCTTCATATGAACTCTCTGAAGATGCCTTGGAAGATCAAGAAACCAGCTTTGTTTGCAACTGAAGCTATAGCCATCTTGATAATACATCCCTTGTTGGTTTTCACTTTTTCCCTACCTCACTTCCTTTTCTTCCCTCACACCTTCTTCCATGGAATTTCACCCTTTAATAGGGCATTAGTATAAAAGCATTATCGACAATAGCCAAATTATGGAAACAGCCCAAGGATCCATTAACTGATAAATGGATAAAGATGTGTTATACACACACACTATGGAATATTAGTCATAAAAGAAGAATGAAATCTTGCTATTTGCAACAACATGGATGCAGCTAGAGAGTAGAATGTTAAGTGGAATAAGCGAGAGAAAGACAAATACTGTATGATTTCACTCATATGTAGAATTTAAGAAACAAAAAATGAGGGGTGTCTGGCTGGCTCAGTCTGTGGAGTATGCAACTCTTGATCTCGGGGATGAGTCTGAGCCCCACCCTGGATATAGAAATTACTTAAATAAATATTATGGGGAGGAGCGCCTGGGTGGCTCAGTGGGTTAAGTTGCTGCCTTCGGCTCGGGTCATGATCTCAGGGTCCTGGGATGGAGCAGGGAGCCTGCTTCCCCCTCTCTCTCTGCCTGCCTACTTGTGATCTCTCTGTCAAATAAATAAATAAAATATATAAAAATAAATAAATATTAAGGGTAAAAAAATGAGCAAAGGGGGAAAAAAGAGAGCGGCAGGGCAAGCAAGCCAAGAAACAAACTCCCAACTACAGAGAACAAGCTGATGGATACCAGGAGGGAGGGAGGTGGGGGGATGGGGATAAATTATGGGGATTAAAGAGTATACTTGTTTAAAAAAAAAAAAAAAAGACAGGGAGGGTGGTTAGGTTATCGACATTGGGGAAAGTATGTGCTATGGTGAGTGCTGTGAAGTGTGTAAACCGGGCGATTCACAGACCTGTACCCCTGGGGCTAATAATATGTTAATTTAAAAAATTAAAATTTAAAAATGAGCTTGTTGTGATGAGCTTCAGGTGATATATTAAAGTACTGAATCATTATATTGTACAACTGAAACTAAAATCACACTGTATATTAACTAAATGGAATTTTTTTTAAGATTTTATTTTTAAGTAATCTCTACACCCACTGTGGGGCTCAAACTCACAATCCCAAGATCAAGAGTTGCATGTTTTGCCAAATGAGCCAGCCAGGCACCCCAACAAACTGGAATTTAAATAAAAACTTTCAAAAAAATAAAAATAGGGGCGCCTGGGTGGCTCAGTGGGTTAAAGCCGCTGCCTTCGGCTCAGGTCATGATCCTGGGGTCCTGGGATCGAGCCCCGCATCAGGCTCTCTGCTCGCTGGGGAACCTGCTTCCTCCTCTCTCTCTGCCTGCCTCTCTGCCTACTTGTGATCTGTCTGTCAAATAAATAAATAAAATCTTTAAAAAAAATAAATAAAAATAAAGCATTAGTACATTTAAAGATTTATTTATCTATTTATTTATTTGAGAGAAAAAGAGAGAGTCTACAAGCAGGCAGAAGGCAGAATAGCAGGAAGAGGGAGAGAGAGAAGCAGTCTCCCCACTAAGCAGGGAGCCTGATGCAGGGCTTGATCCCAGGACCCTGGGATCATGAGCTGAGCTAAGTCACTCAGGTGCCCCAGCATTAGTACATTTAAAAAAAAACAAAAAGAAGTACTGTGGTATCCTGGATGGGATCCCGGAATAGAAAAAGGACATTAGGGTCACCTAGGTGGCTCAGTAGGTCGGACATCTGCCTTCAGCTCAGGTCATGATCCCAACATCCTAGGATCGAATCCCACATCAGGCTCCCTGCTCCTCCAGGAACCTACTTCTCCCTCTGCCTGCTGCTTCCCCTGCTTGTGTTCTATCTCTCTGTCAAATAAATAAAAATCTTTTAAAAAATACCAAAATAAAGGGTCACCTGGGTGGCTCAGTCATTAAGAGTCTGCCTTTGACTAAGGTCAGGATCCCAGGATCCTGGAATGGAGCCCAACATCCCGGCTCAGCAGGACCTCTGCTTCTCCCTCTCCCACACCCCCTGCTTGTATTCCCTCTCTTGCTGTTTCTTTCTCTCTCTCTCTCTCTGTCAAATAAATAAAATCTTTTTTTTTAAATGTTTGTTTTTAATTAAATTCATCCAAAAACCTACCACTCAAATAAAATCACCATTAGTTTACATTTGAAGTATACCATTTTAGACTTTTATGTAAATTTTTAGACATGTATGTACAGCCCTACAAAAATGCAATCTTCCTACACATTTTACTTGACAAAATATATAATATGATTTCCAAGTAATTAGTAGAAATCTATATTATACCTACTAGCTACAAGGTATTATCCTCCATAAAAGTATCACATTTATTTAACCAACCCCTTATTACTTAACATTTAAGTTTTTCCAAGTTTTAGCTATTACAAAAAAATACTACAAAAACAACTGTTTAATAAACATCTTTCCAGGGACGCCTGGGTGGCTCAGTTGGTTAAGCAACTGCCTTCAGCTCAGGTCATGATCCTGGAGTCCCGGGATCGAGTCCCGCATCAGGCTCCCAGCTCAATGGGGAGTCTGCTTCTCTCCCTGACCTTCTCCTCGCTCATACTCTCTCTCACTGTCTCTTTCTCAAAAAAATAAATATTTAAAAAATAAAAAAATAAACATCTTTCCAAACTTACGAATTAGTGCCTTAACCAAGAAAATCTACTGAGTTGAGGGGCATATAGGTTTTGAATGCTTTCAATACATATAACCAAAATATCCTTCAAAAAGGATGTTCACATGTAAATATCCACCAACAGCAGTGTATGAGTGAGCCAATTTCCTCACTCCTATGCAAATACAGTACTAATACTTTATTATGTATATACAAAAGTC
>ML107435.1:0-31332 GCA_003697995.1 Taxidea taxus jeffersonii | reverse complement strand
GCTTGTTATTTATAAATGAAAAATAATCTGTATCTTTATTGGTTATTTGTATTTCTCTATGTATGTGATCTACCTATTCACATATCTTTAGCCCATCTACTAGATATTAAAGTCATTAAACTTATAAATACAACACGTGGTGCAAATTCCTCTCCCCCACAATCTGCCTGGCATTGCTCATCACGATACCCCTATACCTGAAAAATTGCCTACCACATAGTAAGCACTCAATAAAAATGTTAAGTACTGACCGAATAAATCTCTTTCAACTTTACGATGTTTTTGCCAATTACAGGTTGTTTTATGCAGTAATTCAAACAATATCTGCCTTTATGGAATCTGCCTTTACAGTCATGCTTAGAACAACAGCTCATCCCATTTCAAGACTGGAAAAAATGTGTATCCATTTTTTTAAACTGGTAATTTCCTGGCTTCACATTTTTTTTAAGATTTTATTTTTAAATAAAATCTATGCCCAAAATGGTGCTTAAATTTACAACCCATCAAGAGTGGCATACTCTACCAAATGAGGCAGCCAGGTGCCTGCTGACCTCACATTTTATATTTAACTACTTATTTAATTCACTTGGACATTATTTTACCTACATTTTAAGGTAGGATTCCATTTTATTATTACTTTTCAAATGGTTAGCCAATTGTTCCAATATAACTTCGAAATTCTCTCTCAACTAGTGTGAAAAACCATCTTTATAATACTTAATAGCTTTACATATTTCTAAATTATTCTGTACCACTGCTCTGTCTAATCCAAAATTACTACTCATTGTTTTATTATAGCTTTACTTGTATACTCACTAGTAGGAGTTGCACACACACACATACATACACACTTTACTCTTTCAAAACTTCTCTTACTTTACAGATTCATTCTTCCAAATGAATTTTGGAATCATTCTGTCAAATTTTCAAAAGGCATTTGGTTGAAATTACGTAAAATTATCAGCCACATGAGCTAATGCAAGTTAAAGTTACTTAATCTGTCTCTATTTTCCTCTTTGGTAAAATGGAAATAATTGTACTTACCTCACAGATCTGTTAACAAAACGAAATGAATTAAGACATAAAATATTAAGCTAGAAAGATTTTAACACAATTGTTCAAAAGTGGTAACTACTGTTATAATGCTTACTCAAAAAATGCTCTCCAGATTGTGCTATCACAAAGTTCAAAGGCCCTTTAAGACACATCAAAGGGTAGCACACAAAACGTTAAGCATTGATATGAAAAATACATAATCAATACCTGCTTCATTTCACTAAAGCCCTAATCCTTGACAAAATGAATGGCTGGAGCTGCCAGCAGGAACCCATGAAAAACATCAAAGGTCAGCGGCAAGGAAGCCTCAAAAAGTTTATAAATATTGGCCACCCAGTGGAGAGGACAACTTCTAGGTCCTTCTACTCACAGCCTTATAGAGCATCAGCAAATCTCCTCTAACTACTTGGTTCCCCAGCTCCACAGTTAATAGACAATACTACTTATCTCTTGCTTTCTATTCAGGAAACTCATGGAGACTAGGAGTCCTCTCCACAATAGTTTTCAAATGAGAATGGAAAGGCAGAGTATAAATGCGATCAATAAATATGGACAGATAGGCCCAGGTTATTCTAAGAAATTATCTCCAGGTTTCCCACATCACTGTAATGATGGGGGGGATACAGTGTGGGTTTCTTTTTTCTGTGGGGAGTCGGACCTGTCTCACTTCGTTCCTTACTCTTTTGTAATCTGCATGACACTGGGATTAATTAGAGGTCACATACCAGAGGGAGGCCTTAAAAAAATCTTACACAGAACTAACACAAATGAGAATATGGAAGACAAGAGGGGCAAAAGGGCTTGCTCATTACAAAAGTAGCCAAAGGCCTAGACCCCAGGTCCTCTAATTCCCAGACCACAGCTCACTCCACCACACCAACACAGCCTCTCGCCTACGACTGCCACGCTTCGAGGTGGGAGGAGCAAAAGCAGACGGATCACGCTGCAGCAAGCACACTGGAGAAAACCACAGGTCTGCGCAGTCGAGGGCACGTGACTGGCCACGCCTCTCCCCTACCACCCTCCCCCTTCCCCGCGCCAGCAGCACGCGCTGCCAACCTCGTCATGTGACCTTCACGCGGCCCCAGCGCTCCCCCTGCTAGGCGACTCTTTCCAGCAGCCATTTTGCCGAGAACTTGTCGTCCGTGCTCACAGCGGGGCAGGACGCCACGAAAACCCGTGGCCAGATTTTACAGGCCGCACACGCGCTTCGAAAGAGCGCTCAGGCCGTGAGGGCTGAGCCGAACCTCACTGAACACGTCGCACCCCGGGGCGCCGGGGAAAGCTGTGGGTGCGCCTCAGCCCGCGATTGGCTGTGGCGTCCACGTGATGCCAGGGCCCCCCCCCTCCACTCCCCCTCCACAAAAACACCCAAACAGACTCTTAACACCTCGCGCCAAGTACACGCCGCTGGGCGCGTGGGGACGAACCGGGAGCGTGGCAATCAAGGCGCCTGCGCATACCTGCCAAGGCCGACCGGAACGGGCCCACGCGCCGCTCCCCTCACGGGTCCCGGAATCCTCGCGCTGCCGGACCACCCGGCTAGTCATTGGCTGCCAGGTTTGGTCACATGTTCATCTCAGGCCCGCCCCTAACCGCTAATCACCTGGCACCGTGCTCGAAGCGGCGCCGAGAGTCGTCTGCACGCGGAAAGGGAGGGTAGTTAGAAGACCTCCTTTTTTGCCGCTTTGGGGTTACATTCATAAAGGGGAAATGAGAAAGCTGGGTCCCAAAACTAAGTAAGCTCACACCTACCGGTTTAACTTCGCGTGCCTCTCCAGGAGCCGGGAACCATCGCCCTTGGGCGCTCCCCGATGCACGCCGGGATACGCCTGGCGCCCCTCAGTGTGCTGCAGAGCATGCCGGGAAAAGCACCTCTCCCGATTTCCTGGCTCTCACCTCCGGGGTGTTCCTTTCATGTCCCCTTGAAAGCCAGATTCTTGGGCTGGGAGTTTGAGTAATTATGGGAGTGTGACTCGATATAACAGGCACTTTCAGTGCCCCTTTCCCCACTTGTTCATCTGTGTGGTCTTGGGGAAACCCCTTAACCTTTCCTCATGGAGCATGCATTTAGGAAGTGCCTGTTGAGTGCCTTTGTGGATATTGCAAAAACAAAAACCAGCAAGAGTGTTTGTCTACAATGGAACTATCAGCCTTTCATAGTTACTGGAAAATAATGCTAATTTAAATACAACTTACCGGGGTGCCTGGGTGGCTCAGTGGGTTAAAGCCTCTGCCTTCAGCTCGGGTCATGATCCCAGGATCCTGGGATCGAGCCCCACAACGGGCTTTCTGCCCAGCGGGGAGCCTGCTTCCTCCTCTCTCTCTCTCCGCCTGCCTCTCTGCCTACTTGTGATCTCTGTCTGTCAAATAAATAAATAAATAAATAAAATCTTTTTTAAAATAACAAATAAATAAATACAATTTACCTACAAACCCCACTAGGAAGTGGAAATAATACTTGGGGGTTTCTCTTAGTATAGAAGACCAGAGTTTTCATGGTAACCTCGCTGATATTGTTGGTGAAAATGGGGGTGGAAGAAGCAGGAGGCATTTTACAGGGGCCAGAGATGTGGCCTTATTATATTTTCTGGTTCAACCTGCTTTAGCTATGGTGTATTGGATCCAAGAAAAACACCATCCGCTAACGGTGAGAAAAGGTGGTCTTAGATCAGAATGAGTTAATTTTGTAGTCTTCACAGACTAACCTCCAGGCCAAACCCTGATGTTTTACTCCCATGAAGCCACCAGTTAGAACAATTCATATCTCTTTTGCTTTGAACTCCATTCCTCAGCTATTTAGATTTCAAAGCTATTTTTTTTTTTCAGTTAACAAAGGGATGATTAAGCTTGGGGAATTTGACTAGCACTGGTCAGACTCACAAGAGTGCTGAATAATAAACTAGAAATTAAATGTATTAATTGTATTAATTCATAATGTGGTTATTGAGCCAAAACACAGTTTTGGGCACACTTTTCTGGCTTTAAGATATTCAATAAGCCTGGGAAGCCTGGGTGGCTCAGGGGGTTAAGCCTCTGCCTTCGGCTCAGGTCATGATCTCAGGGTCCTGGGATCGAGTCCAGCATTGGGTTCTCTGCTCAGCGGGGAGCCTGCTTCCCCACCCCCTCTCTCTGCCTGCCTCAGTGCCTACTTGTGATCTCTCTCTGTGTCAAATAAATAAATAAAATCTTTTTTTTTTTAAAAGATATTCGAGGGGTGCCTGGGTGGCTCAGCGGGTTAAAGCCACTGCCTCCGGCTCGGGTCGTGATCCCAGGGTCGTGGGATGGAGCCCCGCATCGGGCTCTCTGCTCTGTGGACAGCCTGCTTCCTCCTCCCTCTCTCTGCCTATTTGTGATCTCTATCAAATAAATAAATAAAATCTTTTAAAAATAAATAAATAAATAAATAAAAAGATATTTGATAAGCCTAATTATCAGAAAATTATTTTCTGACTAGAAACACAAAGGAAGGGGAATTAGTTGATCACATGTAATAAAACCATTAAGGAACCACTGGCTGGCTCAGTGGGTAGAGTATGTAACTACTAATCTCATGGTTGTAAATTGGAGCCCCATGTGGGTGTAGAGATTACTCTTTTTTAAATCTTAAAAAAAAAACCTTTAAATTATAAGCATAAGTATGTTAAACTTAAAGTTCATAAAACACTCCGATATACTTGATTACATTTGATCCTAACAACAACCATGAGAGCAAAGTACTATCCTAATATTACCATCTCCTAAAAAAATCTTGAATGGGAAACTGGAAAATGTGTTTTAACGTGTTCTCCAAGTGAATGTGGTGCACAATTAGGTTTGGGGTCTATTGGCCATAGGTGAAAGAGCCCAGTCCTTGAAGTCAGACCCATCTGGGTGGACCTGCAGTTCTCTCATTTACTGTACTTTGAACGTGAACAGGTTTTTTAACTTTCTGAGCCTCAGTTCCTTTAACCGAAGATTGTGGCCAGGCCTAGTCTTAGATTGTCATGATGATTCTAAGATAAAAATATTTAAAACACGGGGCACCTGGGTGGCTCAGTGGGTTAAGCCTCTGCCTTCGGCTCGGGTCATGGTTTCAGGGTCCTGGGATCGAGCCCCACGTAGGGCTCTCTGCTCATGGGGGAGCCTGCTTCCCCCTCTCTCTCTCTCTGCCTGCCTCTGCCTGCTTGTGATCTCTCTCTGTCAAATAAATAAATAAAATCTTTAAAAAAATATTTAAAACACCTATCATTTAAACCCTGATGCATAAGAGGCGTTCTGTAAATGTGAGTACTAGTTAGTGGTAAAGGTTGTATTCTAACCAACATCCTGTACTCTATCCAACACAGCACAATCTTGAATTATTTTTTTCCACTATTCTGTTTCTCCCCTAGACAGTGCTAGAGGCACACTAACAGATTCTTACACTGCAGTTCTTTTTTAAGACTCTTTGGTGACTGTTGCCCATCTGTTGGTGCATATTGTTACATTATCTCCTGCCTTCATTTCAAGTTTTTTTTTTTCTCTTAACATGTTAAAATGCTGAACTCTAGACATTACTGAAGTAAAATAATGATGATACAGAAATAGAGAATGGAGGCGGCACCTGTACCTTTGCTTCAAGTAGGTTAAAAATTGTTTACATTTACATACCTCAGAGTAGAGACACCCTCAAAATTCACTCTTCATTTTTATAACAATGTTTTGGAGGCTCCATTCCCAGTGTTCTTCCAGTGGTTCCTTTTCTAATACCTTCATATATTTCTAACAAAAAGAGGATTTAGCTAAGGCAGAGCTTCCCACTGACATCTGAAATTCAATATTTCCAAATTCTAATTTTCCAACCCTTCACTCCACACACCAGCTATGACTGCATTTCCTTACATGAGCAATGATATCACCGTTCCAGGAAGTCTTCCAGTCTAGAAAACCTCCATTTTTTTCAGGCTCTAACTGTTTTCCACATTCAACTGGTCACAAAGTTCTGTTGCTTCTAATGTTAAACATTTTGTGAGTCCAAACCTTTCCATTTCTTACACTATTTCATTAGTTCTACCCTTATCTTTATGAGACGCTACAAATACAGAGATTTCATCCTAATGATAATAGCATGTTAAAGTTGATTTCAGAATACAAAACTTGTCATCTGTATTATTTTACAATAGACCACTAAAAGGTTTGTAACGTCTTTTTTTTTTTAAGATTTTATTTATTTATTTGACAGACAGAGATCACAAGCAGGCAGAGAGAGGGGAGGAAGAAGACTCCCTGCCAAGCAGAGAGCCCGATGCGGGGCTTGATCCCAGGACCCTGAGATCATGACCTGAGCCGAAGGCAGAGGCTTTAACCCACTGAGCCACCCAGGTGCCCCTCATTTTATTATTTTTTTTTAAAGATTTTATTTATTTATTTGACACAGAGAGAGATCACAAGTAGGCTGAGAGGCAGGCAGAGAGAGGGGGAAAGCAGGCTCCCTGCTGAGCAGATAGCCCGATGTGGGGCTCGATCCCAAGATCCTGAGACCATGACCTGAGCCGAAGGCAAAGACTTAACCCAGTGAGCCACCCAGGCGCCCCATCATTTTATTTTCTTTATGGCAGTTCTCATTATCTCAAAGAACCTTATTTTATTGTTTCCCTTTTGCCTCTACCGAAGATGAGAATAGAAGCCTCCTGTATATTCTCAGCACCTTGAAAAGTATCTGGCACATAAAATACAGCAAGTGGGGATGCCTGGGTGGCTCAGTCATTGAGCAGCTGCCTTCGGCTCTGGTCAGGATCCCAGGGTCCTGGGATCAACCACTGCATTGGGCTCCCTGCTCAGTGGGAAGCCTGCTTCTCCCTCTCCCACTACCCCTGCTTGTGTTCCCTTCTTGCGCACGCTCTCTCTCCCTCTCCCTCTCTCTCTCTCTCTCTGTTAAATAAATAAATAAATAATCCTTTTTAAAAAGTACAGTAAATGAAAAAATATCTTCAAACCATATATCTGATAAATGTTTAATATCCATAATAAAGAACTCCTACAATTCAACAACAACAACAACAAAAACAAAAAATGGGCCACAGGGGCACCAGCGTAGCTCAGTTGGTCAAGTACCTGACTTTGGCTCAGGTCATGATCTCGGGGTCATGGGATGGAGTCCCACATCGGGCTCCCTGCTCATCATGAGGTCAGCTTCTCTCTCTCCCTATGCCCCTCCCCCTGCTCATGCTCTCTGTCTCTTTCAAATAAATAAAAAATCTTTTTTAAAAATGGGCAAAGGATTTGAACAGACATTCCCTCAAAGAAGATATACAAATGGCCAATAAACCCATAAAAGTGTACTCAGCATCACTGATCATTAGGGAAATGCAAATCAAAAACACTATGAGATACCACCTCACACATCTTAGGACAGTTACTATTTTAAAAAAAATTTTTTAACAGACAATAGGGGCACCTGGGTGGCTCAGTAGGTTTAGCATATGACTTTTTTTTTTCTTTAGCATCTGACTCTTGATTTCAGCTCAAGCCATGATCACTGGGTCATGAGATCCAGCCAAACATCAGGCTCTACACCAGGCATGGAGCCTACTTAAGATCCGATCTCCCCCCCCAAAAAAAAGAAAGATCCTCTCTCCCCATCTCTCTCTGCTCCTCCCCACCAAAAAATAAACAAAAATAGAAAATAACAAGTGTTGGCAAGGAAATGGAGATATTGAAACCTTTGTACATTGTTGGTAGAAGTGTAAAATGGTACAGCCACTACGGAAAATAGTATGGCAGTCCCTAAAAAAACCAAAAATATATTACTGTGTAATCCAGCAATTCCACTTCTGAATATGTATTTAAAAGAATTGAAAGTAGGGTCTTGAAGAGATATTTGTACACCCCAATTCATAGCAGCATTCTTCAGAATAGTCAAAAGATAGAAACAACCCAAATGTTCATGGACAGATGAATGGATAAGCAAAATGTGGTATATACATGCAATAGACTACTATTCAGCCTTAAAAAAGAAGGAAAATCTGACACACATTATAACACAAATGAATTGTGAGGGTATTATAGTTCATGAAATAAGCCAGTCACAAAAAGATAAATACTTTGTTTCCACTTATACAAAGTATCTAGAGTAGTCAAATTAATAGAGACAGAAAGTAGAACTGTGGTTGCCAGGGCGGGAGAAAGGGGGTAATGCGGAGTTGTTATAACAAAGGCTTAAGAGTTTCAGTTTTGGGGGCACCTGGGTGGCTCGTGGGTTAAGCCTCTGCCTTTGGCTCGGGTCATAATCTCAGGGTCCTGGGATCGAACCTCGCATCGATGGGCTCTCTGCTTGGTGGGGAGTCTGCTTCCCCCTCTCTCTCTGCCTGCCTCTATGCCTACTTGTGACCTCTCTCTCTCTCTGTCAAATAAAATAAATAAAATCTTTAAAAAAAAAAAAAGAGTTTCAGTTTTGCAAGATGAAAAAAGTTCTGGAGATTGGATGTATAAAAATGTAAATACATTTCACACTACTGAACTATACAGTTAATAGGAATGTCAATTTTATGTTAAATATATTTTACCACAATTTAAAAAAAAGTCAGCAGAACTTTCTTGACAGGAGGAAGGAATGAATGAATATATAAGCTAAGACTGAAGTGTCTGATACTCATTTACCATTTCAACTTCACTGAACTTATCCATTTCCAATGACCACTAGTATTGAGCATTTGTGACTGTGTGTCACAAAGACAGAGAGACAGCCATCTAGACTGCTCCCAGATATATCTTATTTTTCTGAAGCACAGATCTCATCATATAATGCCTTAATTTAAAAACCATAGATAGGGCACCTTGATGCCTCAGTAGGTTAAGCCTCTGACTTTGGCTCATGTCATAATCCCAGGGTTGTGCAATCAAGTCCCACATTAGACTTCCTGCTCAGCAGGGAGTCTGCTTCTCCCTTCCTCCCTCCCCTCAACTAGTTCTCTCTCACACGAAAATAATTAAACATAAATAAATAAATAAATAAATAAATACTTTGATAAAGTCTAATTTATTGACCTTTTTGTTAATGGTTAGTTTTCTATCTTATCTAAAAAATCTTTGCCTACCCAAAGTTGTAAAGATTTTCTTCTCTGTTTTTTTGCAGAAGTATTATAGTTTTAACTTTTACATTTAGGTCTAATATCTACCTCAAATTAATCTCATAGTATGGTGTGAGGTAGGGGGTTAGGTTCAATCCCCCCCCCATTAACATATCAAGTTGGTTCAACACTATTTGTTGAACACTTTTTTCTCCTTCGAGTTACCTTGGCACCTGTATTAGTTATCTATCACTGTGTAACAAATTACCCCAAAACTTAGTAGGTTTAAACAGCAAATATTTATTACCTTATAGTTTCTGTGGTTAAGGAATCTGGATGCAGTTTGTCTGGGTGCCTCCCAAAGAAATTTTCTCATGAGGTTGCAGTCAAGCTATTGACCAGGGCTGCAGCTCATCTGAAGGCTTGATTCAAGGGAAACAGAGCCTGCTTCCAAAGCTCATTCATGTGGTTCTTGGCAGACCTTGATCCCTTGCCACATGGGTTTCCCTACAAGGCTGCTTTACAACATGTCAGCTAGCTCTTTACCAGTAGCAAGCCACTCAAGAGAGAAAGAGTATGCCCAAAATGTAAGCCAGAGTCCTTTTTAAACCTAATCCCAGAAGTAACACTTATTACTTCCATCAGTCCTCACTCAAAGGGAGATCACAGAAGGGTATGAATACCAGGAAGTAGGAATCATTGGAGGTCATCTCAGAGGTTGCCTACGACATCCTTTTTTAAAAATCAATTGACTACTGTGTATGTTTTGGTCTATCTCTAGACTCTATTTTGTTTCATTGACCTGATTATTTTTCCATATACTAATGTCATGCTACCTTGATTTCTGTAGCTTTTTAGTAAGTCTTAAGGCCAAAGTATTGTTGTTATTGTTGTTTTTAAGTAATCTTCACACCCAATGTGGAACTCAAATTCATGACCCCAGGATCAAGAGTCAGATGCTCTACCAACCAAGCCAGCCAAGCATCCCTTTCAAAACGGTTTTGACTATTCTAGGTCCTTTGTATTCCCACATAAATTTTAGAATCAGCTTGTCAATTTCTATGACCCCCCCACCCCTGGTATTTTATATGGAATTGCATTGACTCCATAACTGTGAATAACTAATACCTTAATAATATTGCCTTTCACTCCAATAATATGAAGTCACAATACAGACATCTGACAAAGGACAAATATTTGGAACATAGAAAGAATTCTTAATAACTCAATAATATCAAGACAGCAACACTTTTTTTAGATGGGCAGTATTTTTTTAGATTGGCAAAATCCTTGAACTGATATCTACAAATGGCTAATAAGTATATATATGAAAAGATGCAGAATACTATTATCATGGAAGTAGAAATTAAAATGACAGTGAGAGGGGCTCCTGGGTGGCTCAGTTGTTAAGCGTCTGCCTTCAGCTCAGGTCATGATCCCAGGGTCTTGGGATCAAGCTCTACATCAGGCTCCCTGCTCTATGGGAAGCCTGCTTCTCCCTCTCCCACTCCCCCTGCTTGTTTTCCCTCTCTCACTGTGTCTCTCACTGTCAAGTAAATAAGTAAAATCTTTAAAAGTTAAAAAAAATGAAAGAAAAATAAAATGACAGTGAGATATCACTCATACCCCCAGAATATCTAAAATTTAAAATTAAAAAGACTTGACAATAATTAGTGTTGGCTAGATTTGGAGCAACTGAAACTCTCAGACACTGCTGCCAGGAGTATAAAATGGTACAATCCTTCAGAAAGTGGTTTGACAATTTCTTAAATTTTAACATATACCAGGGCATCTGGCTGGCTCAGTTAGAAGAGAAGGTAACTCTTATCTTGGAGTCATGAGTTCAAGTCCCCCACCCCATATCAAGAGATTGCTTTTTTTTATTTATTTTTTTAAGATTATTTATTTATCAGAGATCACAAGCAGGCAGAGAGGCAGGCAGAGAGAGAGAGAGGAGGAAGCAGACTCCCCGCCGAGCGGAGAGCCCGATGTGGGGCTCCATCCCAGGACCCTGGGATCATGACCTGAGCCAAAGGCAGAGGCTTTAACCCACTGAGCCACCCAGGCGTCCCGAGATTGCTTTTTTTTAAAAAAGATTTTATTTATTTGAGAGAGAGAGAGCACAGAGGGAGAGTGACTGAGAGAAGCAGACTACCCCCTAAGCAGAGAGCCCAATTCAGGACTTGATCCCAGGACCCTGAGATCATCACCTGAGCTGAAGGCAGGCACTTAAGTGACTGAGCCACCCAGGCACCCCGAGATTGTTTTTATTTATTTTTTAAGATTTTACTTATTTATTTATTTGTCAGAGAGAGAGAGCACACACAAGCAGGCAGAGTGGCAGCCAGAGGCGGAGAGTGAAGCAGGCTCCCTGCCGAGCAAGGAGCCCAATGCGAGACTGGATCCCAGGACCCTGAAATCATGACCTGAGCCGAAGGCAGCAGCTTAACTGACTGAGCCACCCAGGCGTCCCCCGAGATTGCTTTTAAAAAATAAAATAAAATATAAAATTTTAACATACAGCTACTCTATGACCCAGAAATTCAACTTCTAGGTATTTACTCAAGAGAAATGAAAACATTTATCTTCAAAAAGAGGTGCTGTACAGGATGAAACCAGAGAGGGAGACAAACCATAAAATATTCTTAATCATAGGAAACAAGTTAAGGGATGCTGGAGGGGACCAGGGTAGAAGTATGGAGTAACTGGCTAATGGACATTGGGGAGGGTTTATGTTTTAATGAGCAGTGGGTATTATATAAGACTGATGAATCACAGACCTGTACCCCTGAAGCAAATAATACATTATATGTTAATTAATTGAATTTAAATTTTAAAAAGAACTTAAAGATAAAAAAGAGGTGTTGTATAAGAACTTTTATACTGACTTTATTCATAATAAACAAAAACTAGAGATAGCCCTCATGTCCATCAACAGAAAAATGGATAAACAGATGAATTATCAATGAACCATTACTCATTAATGAAAAGAATGAACTACTGATGTATGTAACAATATGGAGGAATCTCAAAACACATGTTGAATAAAAGAAGCCAGATATATAATGATCTACACTATATGATTCCATTTATATGAAATTCCTGAGTCCTTGGACACCTGGGTGGCTCAGTCAGTTAAGGATCTGCTTTTGGCTCAGGTCATGATCCTGGAGTCCCAGGATCAAGCCCTGTATCATGCTTCGTGCTCAGCAAGATCCTTCTTCCCCTTCTCCCTCTGCCCCTCCCTGTTCATGCTTGCTCATTCTCACTCTCTCTCAAATAAATAAATTAATTTTTAAAAAGAAAAAAAAAAAGAAGGCCCAAATTCTTTGCCATTATCCTCACTGAAAAGTGAGATTTATCTCTCCACTCCTTGGAATTTGCACTGACTTTGTGCTTTTTTTTTTTTTTTTTTTTGAAAGAGAGGGAGAACACGAGTGGGAGAGAGAGCATCTTAAGCAGGCTCCAGCTCAGCATGGAGCCTGATGTGGGCCTTGGCTTGATCTTATGTCCCTGAGCTGAAACCAAGAGTCAGTTGCTTAACCAACTGAGGGATCCAGGACCCCCATGACTGCTTTGACCTATAGAATATGGCAGAAGTGATGCTATGCCAGCGTGGGGTCTAGTCTTTAAAAGGACTAGTAGCTTCTACGTCCTCCCTTCTTGGAACCCATGCTGTGAGGAAGTCCAAACAACCATGTGGAAGAGAAACAAAGTGGTTACTGGCAGTCCTACCGGTGCTCCCAGCCAAGAGCCAATCCTGTCTGCCAGCCATGTGAGTGAGTCTTCTTGGAAGGAGACTCTCCAGCCTCATTCAGACTATCTCAGCTGATGTCACAGAAAGCAAAGAGAAATTAATTCCACAAAACCCTAAGTTGCAATACCAACGAGCCAATAAATGATTTTTGTTGTTTTAGGTCACTAAGCTTGGGGGTGTTTCACATATCAATAAATAACCAAAACATATGGAAATAGAAAAATCGTATGGATTATTGCCTTGGGGAAGAAGTGCGATCAATTGCAAAACACAAGTGGATTTTCAGAAGTGATGGAAATGTACTATATCTTGATTGGAGTAGCAGTTATAAGGATATATATACTTATCATAAATTTTTGAGCCATAGACTTTAAATTTACATATTATAATGTATGTAAATTATACCTCATGAAATAAATGTAAAAAAAAATAAATAACTTGGATGACTCTCTATTAACTAGAATATAAAGACTAAGATCCTCAACTTGCTTGGAGACTCTTCACCAAGGTAGCCCCAGCCTGAATTCCCAGAATATTCCCTTCCCACCCTTCACACTAAAGCTAGATAAAATGATTTGCAGTCCCACAAGGGCCCAGGCTCTTTGACGTTGTGCTATCTTCCTGGCCCATCACTCCTGGTCTCAGGCTGCTGAAGTCCCAGTCATCCTGTGACACCCAACTTTACCCATCCCTGTGCCGAGACAATCTTAGTCACCACATGCTCTTGATAGAAAAACACTTTGTGAATACTTTTATAACAATACTTACCATATTCTAGGGGCGCCTGGGTGGCTTAGTGGGTTGGGCCTCTGCCTTTGTCTCAGGTCATGATCCCAGGGTCCTGGAATCGAGCCCCACATTGGGCTCTCTGCTCAGTGGGAAGCCTGCTTCTCCCTCTGCCTGTCTCTCTGCCTACTTGTGATCTCTATCAAATAAATAAATAAAATATTTAAACAAATAAAACAATACTTACCATATTCTAGTGTAAATTTTTGTTTACATGTTTCTCTACTAGACTCTGACTTCCTTCAGGAAAGAGACAACTTCTGATTCATTTTTGCATCACCATAATCTAACTACTGGGCAGGCTGTAAACACTCATTAAATGATGAATGAATTATTATACATTGGTCAGGAGTTCCTTTTGCTCCTCTCATTGTTTTACTGGTCTTTTCCAGCCTTCTATGGTATAGGTGTCTCTTGATCTCCATCCATTGCCATCCTCCACTAGCTGCTTTTCTCTCCCTCTCCCTCTCTCTCTCACACATCCCTTTGGCAGTCTCGAAAGGCTCATCCAACATCATGGCTGTAACTTCTCCTTCACTACAGATATCTCCAAAATTCAGTTATTATCAGTAAATGTTTACTGAGCATTTAGGACTTGCCAAAGAATCCAGAGGACTTAAGGATTTGAAGCCTCCCACATGTTGGAGACAAGAGAGAGAAGGAATTGAATATCTTTAAGAAACTGAGGCTGTGTACCCTAGAGAATGAGGAAGCATTATTAAATGGGTAAGTATGAAGGAGGAATTGGTTTGGGGAGAAATAATGAATTTTGTCTTAGCCATGTTGGGTGTCCTACTATTACATTCAAGTGAAACAGTGTTATAAATGGAGATACAGAATTTTATTCATTTTTTGAAAGATTTTATTTATTTATTTGAGAGAGCGAGAGAGAGAAAGCGCCAGAGCGGGGAGGGGCAGAAGGAGAAGCAGACTCCCCGCTGAGCAGGGAGCCCAATGTGGGTCCGGATACTGGGTCTCCAGGGTCATGACCTGAGCCAAACACAGACACTTAACCCACTGAGCCACCCAAGCACCCAAATTTTATTTATTTTTGAATGCCTCTCTCCCCCTCAAATAAATAAATAGTTTTTGCCTGCATGAAACTTATTGAGGTGACAGACATAAATCAAATAATTATTTAAATAAATATAAAATTGCATGGGGCACCTGGATTTGCATCTGCCTTCAGTTTGGGTCATGATACCGGAGTCCTGGGATCGAGTCGTGCTTTGGGTTCCCTGCTCAGCTGGGAGCCTGATCTTCCCTCTCCCTCTGCTCCCTCCCCCTACTCATGTTCTCTCTGGATCACTCTGCTCTCTCTCAAATAATAAATAAATCTTTAATAAAATTTAATACATTTAAAATTTAAAATAAATATTTTAAAATAAATATTTAAATAAATAAAATTGCAATCTATAATAAATACAGCAGAGGTACATATTTTTTTTTAAGATTTATTTATTTATTTATTTGTCAGAGAGAGAGAGCCCACAGGCAGGCAGAGTGGCAGGCAGAGGCAGAGGGAGAAGCAGGCTCCCTGCTGAGCAGGAAGCCCAATGTGGGACTCAATCCCAGGACGCTGGTATCATGACCCGAGCCAAAGGCAGCACCTCAACTGACTGAGTCACCCAGGCGTCCCAGAAGTACATACTCTTATGAAATATATACAGCAGGAGTAACTGGCCTCCTCAAGGAAGCTGGCACTGACTGCTGAAGGGAGAGTAGAAGTTGACTAGGGGATGGGAGGGAAAAGATTTGAAGCAAAGAATAGCACCTGTAAAAGCCTGTAGCATAGAGACAGAAAGTAGATTAGTGATTGCGAGGAGGGAAGGGGGAAAGGGAGTGCCTGCTAATGGACCTAGAGTTTCTTTTTGAGGTGATGAAAATGTTCTAGAATGAGATACTGATGATGACTGCACAACTTTATAAATACACCCTGAAATCCACTGATTTGTCTACCTGAAAAGGGCAAAGGTTGCAATATGTGAATTACATCTCAAAATTAAAAAGAGAAAGAGATGACAATAAGGATAAAGATGAGTGGGAGGGAAACAACACCATTAACAGAAGTCCTCTGTCCCACAGGCCGCAGCACCTTCAAGAAACTAAAAGAAGGTCAACTTAGCCAAAACAGAGTGAGAGCAAATGCAGTGCATGATGAGGCCGCAAAGTGCGAACAATGGGGATGGGGCCATGCTTAGAGGAAGAATGGTAAGGCATGAGACAAAAAGGAGATCAAAGGGTAAGAGCATAGAGACAGCTCAAGAGGTTGCACGTTGACTCTGTCCCCAAGCCCACAGCTGAGGAGCGTCAAGACAGAAATAGAACATGTAAAAGGCATGAGACAATGAGGCCACAGGCTAGGAAAAGCCGCCGCACAATAGACTTGCACACAGGCCACGAGAGGAGACCACTCCTCAGAGCAGATGATGGTCAGCAATACTGACCACTGCAAAGAAGCCAGAGGACAGAAACCGAGAGCAGTCTGGAGATGACCGTCGACACAGCCACATGAGAGTGGGGGCCAGGGGTTGCGGTGGGGGAAGGAACAAGATGGCGGAGGGAGAATGAGAGCATTCGTCATGAAGACATGGGGGCACACCAGACTGGCAACGGAAGGAGGAGGAAAAGGGGGACAGTAGCTGAAAGAGAGTGGGGTTATATGGAGCCCTTTTTCAAAATAGGAGAGACCCGAGTCTGTTGAAGAACATGAAAAGCCAGTGAAGAAAAAGGAATCCATTTAAAGTGTGAGGGAGAAAAGAATTCAGGCGACAGGTTTCCTTGAAGAGATGGGAAACCATGGAATCCAGACACAGGTGGATGGCACAGACTTCCACAATAAGCCAGTCTTGTACTCTGACGCAAGGGCAGAGAGTGATAGAGACTTTTTTCCAGGTAGAGAGGAGTTTGGATGGAGTCTGCGGTATTGGCCTCTGCCTTCTCCGTGATATTAAGAGCTAACATTTACTAAGCATTCGCCATGGCACTGGCCTAAACAATGTCTGTATGTTAAGGCATTTCCTCACCGGTTAACACACTTCCTCATAAGGTGTGTTCTGTTGTTGTCCCCATTACAGTTGAAGAGTCACCGAGGAGGGAAATAACTTCAACAACATGGCAAAGATAATAAATAGCAGAGCTCATATTTCTACCCATGAGGTGCGAAGGGAGTAGGCCGACTTGCCAAGACTGAAAGACAAAGTGGTAAGAAAGGAAGGAAAAAGGGAAAATTGAGGACTTGATGAATCTAAGAAACTTTACAAGAGCCAGCATGAAAAGTATGCTACCAATGCTGTTAAAGTCAGACGGCTTCCTTTTTTGTTTTTGTTTTTAATTTGTTTGACAGAGGGAGAGAGGAAGCACAAGCAGGGGGAGCTGCAGAGGAAGAGGGAGGAGCAGGCTTCCCAGCAGAGCAGGGAGCCCTATGTGGGATTCGATCTCAGGACCCCAGGATCATGACTGAGCGGAAGGCAGACACTTAACAGAGTTAGCCACCCAGGTGCCCCGAAAGTCAGACCTCTTCCTGAGTGGTAGTTGCTTATTCTCTCCTGCAAACAGAACCTCTCCCCTTGAAGATTCCACAATCGAGATTTGTATAATTCCTCACTCAGTTGTAGGTGAGTCCGCCTTTCCTTTCCAGTACCTGGGCTCTGGGTCTGCCCATTGGACAGGAGTCTCCTAGTAAAGCTGAAGATGGCAGGGAATTGTCCTGTCAGAGCTGGGGCCTGAAGCCACCCACATGCCTGGACCATTTTATGGAAACTCATAAAGTGCACGTCTAATATTGCCATTAGAATTGGGGTCTCTGTAGGCCCTGCCTTTCAAGGAAAATTTTCTAATTTAAAGCAAGGTAAAGAGGAAAAGATAATTTCTTGTGAGATTGTTCCCAGAGCCCTTAGCACACCTGCTTTTCCTTTTTTTTTATTTGTTAGAGAGAGAGAGAGAGAGAGCGCACAGGCAGAGGCAGAGGGAGAAGCAGGCTCCCTGCCGAGCAAGGAGCCCAATGTGGGACTCGATCCCAGGACGCTGGGATCATGACCTGAGCTGAAGGCAGCCGCTTAACCAACTGAGCCACCCAGGCGTCCCACAAACCTGCTTTTCCAAAACCAAACTTGAATTTGCTAAAAACTTTTCATATGTTCCATAATTATTTACGTCACCAAGGAAACAGAAGAACTTACAAGAAGCCAAACTGTCTCTATTCTCTTCCTCAAATGTCAGTGGTGTGTTGGCAAAGATTCTTAGAGCAGTGAGGACAGAAAAGCAGCAACACTAAAAAGCCAAAACCCTCCTCATATAGAGACATCAATCAAAAAAATGCCACAACCCAAATTTTATTTCGCAGAAAGGCAAATTGGATTCAGAAGAATTTCCAGGCAAATTTGCATCATCGCTATTACCTCGCCCATCAATATGCATTAGTATTTTTTTCACATCAAAACACTGTGAAGAACTAGCAACTTAGTAATAATTCTCTTGCCCAGTGGACACACACAACATTCAGTATTCCAGTTCTCAAGCACAGGCGGAGCTAGCTTGATGAGGTTTCATGACCTAAAAGGGTAAATACCAGCACAAATATGGCACAAATATATTATAAGCGGGCAGCCCAGCTGTTCAGCCACACAACCAGTTAGGAATCAAACTCAGATACAAAGATGTAGAGATCCATTGTTCCTGAGCTGCGAACAAGGAGCAAACACAGCACAGAATGGAACTGGGTTTAAGAATGTGTCCTGTGAATCCGCCTACGGACAACTCTGGGAACTGTTCCTGAAATGGGAGGAGGCTGTCATCACCTCTCCCTCGGTAGCACCATGTGCTACAGAAATCATTTTCGTTCTGGAAGTGCATTTTGATATGCTGTCTCCCTTCCCTCGTTTCTCTCTTCCCCACTCTGGGAGAGAAACCGAGGCTCCTTAACCTCTGCATTGGCTGTCAGGGGCAGGAAGTACGGGGAAGTTTTACAAACCCCAGGGAAGCAAGGCTGCCCCCCCACCCCCACCCCGCCACCCCGCCACCCCGCATCCCCCAGGCGGGCGTGCTGACTCCTCCTGGCGGACTACGTGAAGGGAAGACTAATTCCTTCCAGTGAAGGGGAAAGAGCTGACCCGTGGGCAGCTTGAGAGACCTCCAGCAGAGGTCAGTTCAGAGGGACTGATGGGCACCTTTGGACCTACTTCGTTCTTTGTGGACAGACACAAGAATGGTGTATGGCAACGTCTAGTCCTGTACTGGGACAAGAAGCCTACAGTGACTCTCACTGTACCTCGTGAAGGCTTAGGAAAGATCAGCAGTGCCTGACACGAAAGCAGACACAGTTCAGACTGTCAAACCATTCCATTAACAACTTACATTGTTATCCAGCCCCAGTCCTTGGCGCCCCTCCCCTATCGGCAGTTACTCTCTTGAAGCGGAAGAAGGCAGTGTTCTAACTACTGTATCTTATCAGAGACAGATGTTATGCCTCCACATGCACAAGTAAATCAGATTGAGGATAGCTTGTGATCATGCCATCTAACCTTAAGCTCTCTGTAGGTAGGTCTTTTCCAGAAGATTCTATATTGTCCTGAAGACTGATCCTACCGTTTACAAAAGTCTGTCTTTCCCCATTACTTTTGCTCCTGGACAGGCTAATACTCTCTTTTTGATTATTTATATCATATTTAATTCCCTCTTAACCACTGCTTAGCTCTAGATTTTGGTCTTTACATTTCTACCAGAAATCAGCTCTTCTTTCCTCTTAGTCATCTTGTTCTACTCTCCTAGAGTTATCTCACCATAATCATATAGAATCATATAGAAAGCCCTCCTCCCCACTCCATCATTTATTTCTACAGAAATTTCACATTCATGTCCCTCACATGCATATACACACACTCAATATTTACATGGGTCCAGATGTTCTGGGCCCAAGGACTTATTCTAAATGGATATTCAGAACCTGAATCCATAGCTCTTGGGGAATTTGGCCCTAGAATACCTGCTTACCTGAATGAAGAGCAAGGCTGCAAGTTGTGAATATGCAATGTAGACCATTGCCCATAGAGCCAAAAACAAGACTGAGAGGACAGACTTCATGTCAACCCCAGCGATCCAGCAGTGGTTTTCCAAGTTCTCATTAACATTTCCTGCTGACCTAGGAGATAGGGAAATTCTGAAAACATACCAGTAGCACCCTTTCTGATCATCAGAATGAGGGATAGCAGGCTTGTGTGTTGGGAAAGCAACTTTGTCCTAGGTTACAGCCATCACAATTAATACTTATATTGTAATTTGTGATATGCAAAGCATTTTATGAGAACTGATCCGATCTTTGCAGCACTCTAGTGAAAAGGCCAAAGCGTTTTTGAGTTAAGAGGGTCCACAAAAGAGGACACAAAGCAGAATGAGTGGGAAAATGCAAGAAAGAGACAAAGTGCACTGTCTTCAGAGAGCTGTTGGCATCTCAACCTTTGTGATACAGGGGACCTTCCAGCCTGTGTGGGGGTGCAGGAATGCAGCAAAGCCACTTGGCTCTGCTAATCTCCCTAGTTCTGAACTCCCAGGCATGTTGCAGAGAAAACCTGGGAAGTTAGCCCACAGCTCTTCCCAGGGCAGGGGACCACCCAGGGCAGGGAAACACCCAGCTTTATCATTGATTAAACCTGCAAACTTCCTTCTTTATTTTCTACACATATTTCATGGGTCCCTATAAAATGTTACCCCAGAATTCGGGTTAGTATTGTTATGAGCAGAACCCTGCCCGTCTGCCTTTCCCTCCCGCCCTCACATCCCCAATTTTTTTCCTGCTCCTGCTGCTGCTGTTGCTATCGGCCTTTTTCTCCTCCCTCAGCATCACTCACTTCCTCTCCCTCTTCTGCATGAGTCTTTCTCGCCCCACTCCTCCTCCTCACTGTTTTCCTCCTGTGTTCCTGGAGGAACCAAAAAGCTCCACTGTAAGGCTCTGAAACTCAAGGAACAGGCTGTGGTGGGCTGACCTGCTGAGTGGAAGACATCACCGGATACCACACGGATATCCTACGGCCAGTCAGCCAGGGTTGGGCTGGAGTTCCCCTGCTGTCCTATTGGCAGCAACTTCAGAGAGTCCAGATGGTCCTAGAAAAATCTCTGGTCCAATGATAGTAAGGCAGAATTGATTTTAAGCCCCTAGAATTATTGAATTGGAATCAGATTAAATCTGAGACCCTGATAGATGGTCTAACCTAAAACCTAAACCTACAGGGAATCCAATGTGGCCTCACTTAAGGGTCAGGAGTTCCCTGAGATAGTTCTGGTGGGAGGAATGTCAGTGCTGGAACTGAAGACTGGGAGGGACATAGGCTACTTCTTGAAGGTAGGAATGGGAAAAGCCCAGTCCTTCTGGAAAGGAATATGGCTCAGGATAAGCTCCTCTATGCCCAAGGTCCTCAGGAAGGGACAGGGCTGGGCTGAACACATCTTCTGCATACTTCTACTCCTGCATGGGGCCAAAATGCTGTCCTGAGGCCACCAGGACAGAGGTGAGCACATGCACACATCTCCGGGTAGAGAAAGATGCCCGTTCTGGGGTTGGGAGCTGATTATATTCTAGTTTAACCTTTGTTCTAAAGTATTATGAAAGGCAACACTGTGGCCTTACAGAGTCCATTTTCCACTTCCTTGCCCCAACTGAATGGATGTTTGCAGCTCAGAAAAGGGGTTGCAGGAATGAATGGGCAGGACTAAGGGCCATGAGCCCCATGAGTTGTGTGAGTCACCAGCCCTGGGGTTGGAACAGAGGAACTGACAGAACAGGTAAGAGAAGAGAATCTAAAAGACAAACAGGGAGAAGACTTTTTTTTGGCCCAACTAATGACAGTAGAAGTATCTGGGATCCCTAAAGGCCAGCTATATGGTCAGGGCATGGGCAAATGGCAGTTATCCTGACAGCAGTGCCTTCTTGAGAAAATAAGCAGCAGACTCGGTTAGAAAAATCCAGTAGACTTCTTCATCCATGAAATTACTCTAAGAATTTGGCTGGAGAACATGGTGGAGACAGAACAATCCAAGAATCACAGAGCTAAGAAGGAACCTAAAGTTCATCGAGAGTCCTTTTTATTTACGGGACTAGGAAATACTGTAGAAGGGCTACAGACAGGGTATTTCAAGTCAGAGAGGTAACAGGGGTCAGTAAAGTAAGTCCTGATCCTGACAATGCTGGCAAAGGACAAGGAAGCTTCTGGCTTCTGCAAGATTAGAAGCCTGCAGCCAAGGCAATCCATTTACTAAAGACCCAGGTAAGGGGCACCAGGGTGGCTCAGTTAGTTAAGTGTCCAACTCTTGATCTCAGCTCCAGTCTTGTTCTCGGGGTCTTGGGGTCAAGCCCTATATTGGGCTCCACACTAAAAAATAAAGCAAAACAGGGGGCGCCTGGTGGCTCAGTGGGTTAAAGCCGCTGCTTTCAGCTTGGGTCATGATCCCAGGGTCGTGGGATCGAGCCCCATATCGGGCTCTCTGCTCTGCGGACAGCCTGCTTCCTCCTCTCTCTCTCTGCCTCTCTGTCTACTTGTGATCTCTGTCAAATAAATAAATAAAATCTTTAAAAAAAAAATAAAGCAAAACAAAACACACACACACACACACACACACACACACCACACCACACCCCCCCCCCAGAGAAGACACAGCACAAAGAAGTCCCTAACTGTAGGACACAAAACCCTGCCCAAAGCAAAATGGGAATGGCTGGGACAGGCAGGACAGGAGGGTTGGGTTCTCCAGCATCCAGGAGGAAAACTAGCTAATGGAACCTGGTCTTCCCAGGACTGGAGGTGACACAGAAAGGAACAAAAGGAAAGACACTAACATCTGGGTTCAGTCTTCCTGGGGCTTTTGTGTACTCTGGGGTTCTGGCCATGGAAAAAGTTCGACAGTTTGAACATTGGATAAGAATTAGAACAAGCTAACTTGTTCTAAATGAGAATGGGATCTTTTTGTTTTGTTTTAGATCTTTTTCAATTTAGAAGAATCCTCTTGGTGTATTCCTCTGTGTATAGTACTCCTTTCTGCCCATAGAGCATTTGCTTTAAGACAATGATTCTCAAGGGGGTGGAGGGTGGGGAGAAGGCAGAGCAGATCCCTTGGGTAAGAGGGACAAGAAAGAAGAGGGTTGTGTGCATTCACAGTTTTTAAGATTACCCAGCTGACTCTGATATGTTCCTCCCTCTGCCTCTTTGAGAACCACAGCCCAAAAAGTCACCCAGAGGGAAGGATAAAGCAAGCTGCATTGTAGGGGTCAGTGTGCCTTCTGTTGGTCCACCCAGAGGGGCAGGAAAGGGAATATGGTTTAAATTATTATCATATCAATGGTGCATCCAATCTGGAATTATCCCAAGCTCTTTTTTAATCCATTGATGCTGCCATAACAGAATACCATAGACTGAGTGAGATCATAAACAACAGAAATCTATTTCTCACAGTTCTGGAAGCTGGGGGTCCAAGGTCAAGGCACCAGCAGATTTAATGTCCAGTAAGGACTCACTTCTTGGTTCACAGAGAGTCATCTTGCTGTGTCCCATGCTGGCAGGATCAAGGGAGCTCGCTGGAGTCCCTTTTATAAGCACACTAATTCCATTCATAAGGGTTCCACTCCCATGACCAAATCATTTCCCAAAGGCCTCACCTCCAAATACTCGGACATTGATAATTAGGTTTCAACACAGGAATTTGGGGGGAATACAAACATCCACTCTTTAATCTCAAAATCACTTTAGCACCACCCCAGGGATTTCATGTTATTTAAGATATGAGTACCTTAAAGAGAGATAGTATAATCCAAACTAAATTTTCTCTCCTCTAAAATTAGGATTATTATAAGAAAAAGGTAGCAGATTTGTCCTTGATTCATTAATTCAGGTAGTCAACAAGCATTTTGTCAAGACTCTACTAGTTCTCTATTTCTGCTACAACAAATTACCAGAAATGTAGTGGTTTAAAACAACATGCTTTTGGGGGCGCCTGGCTGGCTCAGTGGGTTAAGCCGTTGCCTTCGGCTCAGGTCATGATCTCAGGATCCTGGGATCGAGTCCCGCATCGGGCTCTCTGCTCCGCAGGGAGCCTGCTTCCTCCTCTCTCTCTCTGCCTGCCTCTCTGCCTACTTGTGATCTCTGTTAAATGAATAAAAATAAAATCTTTAAAAATAAATAAAAATTAAAAAAATTTAAAAAAAAAACAAAAAACAACATGCTTTTGGAGCACTTGGTTGGCCCGGAAAGTAGTGTGCGATTCTTGATCTTGGGGTTGTGAGTTTGAGCCCCATGTTGGTTATGGAGATTACTTTAAAATAAATAAGTAAATAAAATCTTTAAAATAAAATAAAATACCACACTTTTATGACCTATAGTTCTGGGGGTCAGAAGTCCACAGTAGGTCTCACTAAGCCAAAGTCAAGTTAGTAGTAGTGATCTCTTGGAGGCTCCAGGAGGGAATCTGATTCCTGGTATTTTCCAGTTTCTAGAGGCTGCTCACATTCCTTTGCTCATGTCCCCTTCCATCTTCAAATCCATGTACAGCAAAGTCAGGGAGTCCTTCTCACACCATCTCTGATTTTCCCTCTTCTGCCCTCCCTCTTCTACCCACACAGACTCTCTTATAATCCAGAATAATATGCCCATCTCCAGGATTGTTGATCAGCAAACTTAACTCCATCTGTAACCTTAATTCCCCTTTTAGCATGCTACCTGACATACTCACAGGTTCCTGAGATTAACAAGTAGACATCTTTGGTGCCATTACCTGGATGCCACAAACACTTTCACAGTCTGGGTAATATCCCAGGGACTATTCCAGAGAGTAGAAGCAGGACCAGTAAGTGGCAGTCAAAGTGCTTAGTTTGTTATTGTATGTAAATTATACCTTAACCAAGCCTTAAAAAAGTTAATAGCTTGACATTCAAGGCCCTTTATAAGCTTATGAAGTTATGGTTACTAATTATTAAGAGTTTACTGTGTCTTTATATATATTACCAACAATTATACTCATTATAATTATACTCATTGCCCTCTGAGGCAAGAGATACTCTATTACCTTTCTATAGATGAAACTAAGGCTCAGAAAGGTGAAGTGAACTATCCAGGCTCACACCTCTAGTCTGTGGCAGAGGCGAGACTGGAACAAAATCTGTGTGAACTCCACAACCTGAGCTCCAACTTCTAGCACCTTCCTTCATCACCTCCTCCACACTCCTCCAAGGCAGCCCATGCTCCAGTTTCAAGGAGCTGTCCCCAAACTGGCATGTCCACTTCCACAACCACATCTCTAAATGACCTGTTCTAAAGCCATGACCTCTGAGGAGCTTTCCTTGTCCCCCTCCCTCACAAGCCCTTGCTTCTTCCTGGGGTCTCAAGCTTTACTCATCCCTTCCAATAGAGCAGTCATCAGTCTGTTGTATGGTGGTATGGTCTGGGTCACCCTCTTTCACTAGACTCTTATCTCTTCGAGAGCAGGAGCCTTTCTGATTCAGGTTTTTTTTAAAGATTTTATTTATTTATTTGACAGAGATCACAAGTAGGCAAAGGGGCAGGCAGAGAGAGAGGGGGAAGCAGGCTCCCTGCTGAGCAGAGTCTGATGCGGGGCTCTATCCTAGGACCCTGAGGCCATGACCTGAGCCGAAGGCAGAGGCTTAACCCACTGACCACCCAGGGGCCCCGTCTGATTCAGTTTTGTGTCCTGGCAGTGCCTCATCAGTTCACTGTGTATTGTTTGTTTTTTTTTGTTTTTTTTTTTAATATTTTTATTTATGTATTTGACAGACAGAGATTACAAGTAGGCAGAGAGAGAGGAAGAAGCAGGCCTCCCGCTGAGCAGAGAGCCCGATGCGGGGCTCGATCCCAGGACTCTGGGATCATGACCTGAGCCGAAAGCAGAGGCTTTAGCCCACTGGGCCACCCAGGCGCCCCTCACTGTGTATTGTTCATTCAAAACTGTTTTTTAAGATACTTTGAGTCAAGATGGCTCTTCGAGTTCGCTCTTTTGCCACTCCCTCTGCTGTAAATACATAGCAGAGAGATTAAACACAAAAAGAAGACACCAAAATGATAGTGCTGAGTTCAAACACAAGATTATAATCTCTGTGGCCCTGAACTAAATAGAAACATAAAGCCATGAGCAGGACTGAAGCCTCCTGTGAGGATCCTAGTAGAGATGTAGGGGAGGCAGCCGGCACCTTAGGGGACAAAAAGTTCTTCAGCCCAGGTCAGGAGTTAGAACCCGGCTAAGTGCTTATAGCCAGGGCCTGCAACAGTTCCTCCACCTGAGGGGAAAGACTGACAAACATAGCTCCTAAAAGCATCCAGAGATGTATTCTCTTTGGTTTATAAAGGAAATGTGTGTACATAATAAAAGATTTAGGGTTGGAGGATAATAAATGCAATATATGATAATACTAGTGGCATGAGAGAAGACTACTGAGGCAGCAAAATGCACCTGGGACACCGAACGAAAGGCTCGTGGATAACAGCGCCACAAATCCGGGTGGCAAGGCATGCCTCTGGATCCATAAATTCAAGCTGGCAAGGATAAACCCTGTCGGCTACAAGACTCGTGTGGGATCAGAATCTGTTGCAGAGGGAGGCAAAGGGAAGGAACTCAGCTTTTGACAACCCCGAGAGCAGGGGTACCCACAATCAGCAACTCTCGGTTGAAGCCAGGAGAGGATCCTGCAGGGTCCAGCAGGACCATAAAGACGCAATAAGATCTCACAGTGATGGGACAGATGGGTCCTACAAGCTCTTAGAACTACAAACAAAGCTCCTCCTAAGGGACAAAGCTCTTTAGCTCTTCAATAAGGGGTGACTGCTAAGAATGAAATCCCAGGGAGAAGGACAAATGGGAAGAAGGTCCAAATAAAAGGGAGGGAGGCAAATCTCAGAAAATCGAAGGCAAATATAAGGCCGACTTGGGGCTTGATCCCACAACCCCGAGATCATGACCTGAGTTGAAACCAAGAATCAGATGCTCAACCAATTGAGCCAGCCAGGCACCCCATATATTTTTTCAACTTTTTCTTTAATCATTTTATTAATCTGACGGAGGGAGACACAGAGAGAGGGAACACAAGCAGGGGAGTGGGAGAGGGAGAAGCAGGCTTCCTGCTGAGCAGGGAGCCTGATGCGGCTGGATCCCAGCTCCCTGGGATCATGACCTGAGCTGAAGGCAGACGCTTAAGGACTGAGCCACCAGGCGCCCACCCCATGTTTTTTTAAAGCCACTATATGAATACAATAAAAAAAAGGGAGCTCTACTCTAGAACTTGGAACCATATATTGAAAGAGCATGGCATGTATCTGGGTAAACGGTTCCAGAAAGGCCAATAAATGGTCTCTTGAAACTATTGGACTTGAAAGAAAAATAAGTGGTTATTGGCATCCAGGCAAAAAAAAAAAAGACCAAGGGGAAAAAAATTACACTTTTTGTTAGTTCACACTTTATCCAGAAAGTAATGGAGTAACATATTTAAGACAAAGACAGAAAATGTGAACCACAGATTCTGTATCCAAGCAAACTGAGCTTCAAGTAAAAAGGCTACAGAGAAACTGTTAAGAATACTGCAAACACTCAGAGACTGCCGTTCCCATAAGTTCTTTCTGAGAAATCAACCAAAGAAAGACCAGAGGGACACAGACATAAAGACTGGCAGCTGGAGCGTTGTTGCATGAGTAACCGCTTTGACCACACCTTAGAGGTCAACACCTTAGGAAAATGTGGGGCAACAAGATAGAAGGAACCTGGACCCCGAATCGGCAGCTGGAACAGAGCTGCCTACAAACCTCAGATCCTCGTCACGACCAGACAGCTGTATGAGTGTGAAAGAAACTCCGGTTTGGTTTGAGCCACTCTATGTTGTAGTCTCTTTGTTGTATCAGTTTACCTTATAACCTAATAATGTAGAAATTGGTACCTGGAAATGGGGTTGCTACCCTAACAATAATCTAAAAGATGGGGTTTTGACTTACTGGTAAGGCAGCCTGTGACAAAGAAACAGATTTTGAGAGCTGGATATTTGGTGACACATCAGATTTTGGAAAAACTCTTCCCTGTAAAAACTTGGAAGACAGATCTATGGAGCTTTTAGCTCCAGGGAAAATGCCTGGTTGGAAAAAGCCATAATGTCAGTCAGTACAGCCCTTAGACCTGCCAAGTCAGCTCCCTGCCCCCGACATTTCCCTGCCTTGGGGAGTCCATGCTTTGATGTACCTGCCCTTAGTGGCTAGGAATGGCTGGGGCCACAAATGCCAATCTGGTGGGAAATCCCAGTTTGGAACCAGGTCCCACAAGGGGCTAGGTAACCAGAAATGCCTTCCTCAGAATTTTCTAAATCCCCCTCTGATGCCTGGGATTGGCCAGAACCAACAGCACCTTCTAGGTAGTGTGCCTGAGCCCAGACTGGACTTGGGTGGGCCCTAGGAAACATTTCCCCCCTTCAGAGCTCTCTCCAAATCTATATATACCCACCCAGGCTATAGTTGTTTTTTGTTTCGGGGGATTTTTAAAAAGATTTTATTTATTTATTTGACAGAGACAGACACAGTGAGAGAGCGAACACAAGTAGGGGTAAGTGGGAGAGGGAGAAGCAGGCTTCCTGCTGAGCAAGGAGCCCCACGCAGGATTCAATCCCAGGACCCCAGGATATGACCTGAGTCAAAGGCAGATGCTTAACGACTGAGCCACCCAGGTGCCCTGTTTTGTTTTTTTTTTTTAATTGAATTATTCTTGTCTGGTCGGTAAATGATGTTGGGGTTAGATATGCATAAGAGAAAAATGAAATTACCTTATACCATTCACAAAGGTAATTCCAGATAAAGACCTTGATTTGAAAAGAAAATCTTCAAAACTTTTAAAACACTATAAAGGAGGAGTGCCTGTATGGATCAGTCAGTGGGGCAACTGACTCTTGGTTTCACCTCAGGTCATGATCTCAGGGTCATGAGATGGAGCCCTGAGTCGGGCTCTGTGCTTAGCTCAGAATTTGCTCTGGACTCTCTTTCCCTCTCCCTCTGCCCCTCCCCACTGCTTTCTCTCTAAAAAAAAATAAATAAATAAATATTTGAATATATACATATATATACATACATATATACGACCAACTATATGACCTCCAGGGTAGGAAACAATTTCTTTCTTTCTTTAAATATTGTACTTATTTATTTGACAGAGAGAGACACAGCGAGAGAGGAAACACAGCAGGGGGAGTGGGAGGGGAGAAGCAGGCTCCCTGCTAAGCAGGGTGCCAGATGTGGGGCTTGATCCCAGGACCCTGAGATCATGACCTGAGCTGAAGGCAGACGCCCAATGACTGAGCTACACAGGCGCTTCAGGAATTAATTTCCTTAAAAAGTCACAAAAAGCTATAAAGCAAAATATTAATACATTTGACTACATTAACATTTAAAACTTTTGTACGGGAAAAAAAAAAAAAAGAAGAGAGAGAGAGAGAGAAAAGACAAGTTGCAACCAGGAGAAGACTGTTTGCCTCATATATAGCTGATATGTGATTAATCCAAAATACATGAAGAATTTCTTTCTTTTTTTTTTGAAAGAGAGAGAGACAGGGCACACACACGCATTTGGGAGGGGAGGGGCAGAGGGAGAGAGAGAATCTCAAGCAGGCTCCATGCCCAGGGCAGAGCCAACAGGGGCTCCATCTTAAGACCCTGAGATCATGACCTGAGCAGAAATAAAGAGTTGGACACGCAACCAACTGAGCCACCCAGGTGCCCCAAGAATATGTAAAGATTATCTATAATCAGTAAGTAAAATAAAACTGAGCAAACACTATAAACAAAGCCAAGAAAGAAAAACCCAGTGTCCCATAAACATTTGAAAAGATGCTCAGCCTCACGAGTAAGTCTGGAAATAGAAATTAAAACAGAAATGAGATATCAGGGCCGCCTGGGTGGCTCAGTCAGTTAAGCGTTCGGCAGACTCAGGTCATGATCCCACCGTCTTGGGATCAAGCCCCCAGTCAGGCTCCCAGCTCAGCCAGGAGTCAGCTTCTCTCTCTCCCTCTGCTTCTCCCCCAAACCCATGCTCTCTCTCTAGCTCGGCTGTCTCCCTCTCGAATAAACAAAATCTTTTTTTTTAATATTTTTTCTTTTTTATTTATATATTTGACACAGAGAGAGAGATCACAAGTAGGCAGAGAGGCAGGCAGGGGGTGGGGGAAGCAGGCTCCCCGCTGAGCAGAGAGCCCAATTCGGGGCTTGATCCCAGGATCCTGGGATCATGACCTGAGCCAAAGGCAGAGGCTTTAGCCCACTGAGCCACCCAGGCACCCCCAAAGTATTTTCTAATTTAAAAAATACCGAGGGAAGGATGCCTGGGTGACTCAGTCAGTTAAGTGTCTGACTCTTGATTTCAGCTCGGGTCGTTATCTCTGGGTTGGAGGATCAAGCCCCCTATAAGGTTTATGTGGTAGGTGTGGGGCCTGCTTGGAATTCTCTCTCTCCATCTCCCTGATTCCCTCTCTCTCTACAAAGTAAATAAAATGATGGGGCACCTGGGTGGCTCAGTCATTAAGCGTCTGCCTTTGGCTTAGGCCATAATCCCAGGGTCCTGGAATGGAGCCCCACATCAGACTCCCTGCTCAGGCCCCCATAACAAACTCCCTGCTCAGTGGGAAGCCTGCTTCTCCCTCTCCCGCTCCCCGTGCTTGTATTCCCTCTCTCGCTGTGTCTATTCCCTCTCTCGCTGTGTCTCTCTCTGTCAAATGAACAAATAAAATCTTTTTTTAAAAAAAGTAAATAAAATGAAATCTTTTTAAAAAATGGGGATAATAGAGGCACCTGGGTGGCTCAGTGGGTTAAGCCTCTGCCTTCGGCTCAGGTCATGATCTCAGGGTCCTGGGTTCGAGACCCATGTCCAGCTCTCTGCTCGGCAGGGAGCCTGCTTCCCTCTCTCTCTCTCTGCCTACCTCTCTGCCTACTTGTGATCTCTCTCTGTGTCAAATAATAAATAAAATCTTTTTATTTTTATTTTTTTTAAGATTTTTTATTTATTATTTATTTGACAGAGATCACAAGTAGGCAGAGAGGCAGGCAGAGAGAGAGGAAGGGAAGCAGGCTCCCTGCCATGCAGAGAGCCCGATGTGGGGCTCGATCCCAGGACCCCGGGATCACAACCTGAGCCGAAGGCAGAGGCTTTAACCCACTGAGCCACCCAGGCACCCCAATAAAATCTTTTTTTAAAATGGGGATAATACTCTCCACCCTTGTTTCATCTTGTTAACAAGATGAAAAATCTTAATAGTATGAAATTGTTGTTTTTTTTTTTAAGATTTTATTCATTTGACAGATCACAAGTAGGCAGAGAGGCAGGCAGAGAGAGAGGGGAAAGCAGGCTCCTCACCAAGCAGAGAGCCCAATGTGTGGCTGGATCCCAGGAACTCAGGATCATGACCTGTGCTGAAGGCAGAGGCTTTAACACACTGAGCCACCTAGGTGCCCAGTATGAAGTTTTTTTTTTAAAGAAAAATCCCACAGGGATGCCTGGGTGGCTTAGTGGGTTAAAGCATCTGCCTTCGGCTAGGGTCATAGTCCCAGGGTCCTGGGATCGAGCCTTGCATTGGGCTCTCTGCTCGGCAGGGAGCCTGCTTCCCCCTCTCTCTCTGCCTGCCTCTCTGCCTACTTGTGATCTCTGTCAAATAAATAAATAAAATCTTAAAAAAGAAAAGAAAAACCCCACAAA
>RCUC01153003.1:0-59993 GCA_003697995.1 Taxidea taxus jeffersonii | reverse complement strand
ATTTTGATAGGCATTGCATTAAATGTGTAGATAGCTTTAGGTAGCATAGACATTTTCACAATATTTATTCTTCCAATCCATGAGCATGGAACATTTTTCCATTTCTTTGTGTCTTCCTCAATTTCTTTCATGAGTACTTTATAGTTCTCTGAGTATAGATTCTTTGCCTCTTTCGTTAGGTTTATTCCTAGGTATCTTATGGTTTTGGGTGCAATTGTAAATGGGATTGACTCCTTAATTTCTCTTTCTTCTGTCTTGTTGTTGGTGTAAAGAAATGCAACTGATTTCTGTGCATTGATTTTATATCCTGACACTTTACTGAATTCCTGTACAAGCTCTAGCAGTTTTGGAGTGGAGCCTTTTGGGTTTTCCACATATAGTATCATATCATCTGCAAAGAGCGATAGTTTGACTTCTTCTTTGCCGATTTGGATGCCTTTAATTTCTTTTTGTTGTCTGATTGCTGAGGCTAGGACTTCTAGTACTATGTTGAATAGCAGTGGTGATAGTGGACATCCCTGCCGTGTTCCTGACCTTAACGGAAAAGCTCTCAGTTTTTCTCCATTGAGAATGATACTTGCCGTGGGTTTTTCATAGATGGCTTTGATAATATTGAGGTATGTGCCTTCTATCCCTACACTTTGAAGAGTTTTGATTAGGAAGGGATGTTGCACTTTATCAAATGCTTTTTCAGCATCTATTGAGAGTATCATATGGTTCTTGTTCTTTCTTTTGTTGATGTACTGTATCACATTGATTGATTTGCGGATGTTGAACCAACCCTGCTGCCCTGGAATAAATCCCACTTGGTCGTGGTGAATAATCCTTTTAATGTACTGTTGGATCCTATTGGCTAGTATTTTGGTGAGAATTTTCGCATCTATGTTCATCAAGGATATTGGTCTGTAATTCTCTTTTTTGATGGGATCCTTGTCTGGTTTGGGGATCAAGGTGATGCTGGCCTCATAAAATGAGTTTGGAAGTTTTCCTTCCATTTCTATTTTTTGGAACAGTTTCAGGAGAATAGGAATTAATTCTTCTTTAAATGTTTGGTAGAATTCCCCTGGGAAGCCATCTGGCCCTGGGCTTTTGTTTGTTTGGAGATTTTTGATGACTGTTTCAATCTCCTTACTGGTTATGGGCCTATTCAGGTTTTCTATTTCTTCCTGGTTCAGTTTTGGCAGTTTATATGTCTCTAGGAAAGCATCCATTTCTTCCAGATTGTCGAATTTGTTGGCATATAGTTGTTCATAATATGTTCTTATGATTGTTTGTATTTCTTTGGTGTTGGTTGTGATCTCTCCTCTTTCGTTCATGATTTTATTTATTTGGGTCCTTTCTCTTTTCTTTTGGATAAGTCTGGCCAGGGGTTTATCAATCTTATTAATTCTTTCAAAGAACCAGCTCCTAGTTTCATTGATTTGTTCTATTGTTTTTTTGGTTTCTATTTCATTGATTTCTGCTTTGATCTTTATTATTTCTCTTCTCCTGCTGGGTTTAGGCTTTCTTTGTTGCTCTCTCTCGGGTTCCTTAAGGTGTAGGGTTAGGTTGTGTATTTGAGACCTTTCCTGTTTCTTGAGATAGGCTTGTATCGCTATATATTTTCCTCTCAGGACTGCCTTTGCTGTGTCCCACAGATTTTGGACCGTTGTGTTTTCATTATCATTTGTTTCCATGGTTTTTTTCAATTCTTCTTTAATTTCCTGGTTGACCCATTCATTCTTTAGAAGGATGCTGTTGAGTCTCCATGTATTTGTGCTCTTTCCAAATTTCCTCTTGTGATTGAGTTCTAGCTTCAGAGCATTGTGGTCTGAAAATAGGCAGGGAATGATCCCAATCTTTTGATACCGGTTGAGACCTGATTTATGACCCAGGATGTGATCTATTCTGGAGAATGTTTCATGGGCACTAGAGAAGAATGTGTATTCTGTTGCTTTGGGATGGAATGTTCTGAATATATCTGTGATGTCCATCTGGTCCAGTGTGTCATTTAAGACCTTTATTTCCTTGTTGATCTTTTGCTTGGATGATCTGTCCATTTCAGTGAGGGGTGTGTTAAAGTCTCCTACTATTACTGTATTCTTGTCAATGTGTTCCTTTGATTTTGTTATTAATTGGTTTATATAGTTGGCTGCTCCCATGTTAGGGGCATAGATATTTAAAATTGTTAGATCTTCTTGTTGAACAGACCCTTTTAGTATGATATAGTGTCCTTCCTCATCTCTTATTATAGTCTTTGGCTTACAATCTAATTGATCTGATATAAGGATTGCCACCCCAGCTTTCTTCTGATGTCCATTAGCATGGTAAATTGTTTTCCACCCCCTCACTTTCAATCTGGAGGTGTCTTCAGGTCTGAAATGAGTTTCTTGTAGGCAGCATATTGATGGGTTTTGTTTTTTTATCCATTCTGAGACCCTGTGTCTTTTGATTGGGGCATTTAGCCCATTTACGTTCAGGGTAACTATTGAGAGATATGAATTTAGTGCCATTGTATTGCCTGTAAGGTGATTGTTACTGTATATTGTCTCTGTTTCTTTCTGGTAATACTTTTAGGGTCTCTCTTTGCTTAGAGGACCCCTTTCAATATTTCCTGTAGAGCTGGTTTGGTATTTACAAACTCTTTCAGTTTTTGTTTGTCCTGGAAGCTTTTAATCTCTCCTTCTATTTTCAATGATAACCTAGCTGGATAAAGTATTCTTGGCTGCATGTTTTTCTCGTTTAGTGCTCTGAATATATCATGCCAGTTCTTTCTGGCCTGCCAGGTCTCTGTGGATAAGTCTCCTGCCAATCTAATATTTTTACCATTGTACGTTACAGACTTCTTGTCCCGTGCTGCTTTCAGGATTTTCTCTTTGTCGCTAAGACTTGTAAATTTTACTATTAGGTGGCAGGGTGTGGGTCGATTCCTATTGATTTTGAGAGGTGTTCTTTGGGCCTCCTGGATTTTGATGCTTGTTCCCCTTGCTATATTAGGGAAATTCTCTACAATAATCCTCTCCAGTATACCTTCTGCTCCTCTTTTCTCTTTCTTCTTCTTCTGGAATCCCAATTATTCTAATGTTGTTTCGTCTTATGGCATCACTTATCTCTCGAATTCTCCCCTCGTGGTCCAGTAGTTGATTGTCTCTCTTTTGGTCTGCTTCATTATTCCCTGCCATTTGGTCTTCTATATCACTAATTCTGTCTTCTGCCTCATTTATCCTAGCAGTAAGAGCCTCCATTTTTGATTGCACCTCATTAATAGCTTTTTTTATTTCAACTTGATTAGACTTTAGTTCTTTTATTTCTCCAGAAAGTGCTTTTATTTCTCCTGACAGTGTTTCTCTAATATCTTCCATGCCTTTTTCGAGCCCAGCTAGAACCTTGAGAATCGTCATCCTGAATTCCAGATCTGACATATTACCAATGTCTGTATTGATTAGGTCCCTAGCCTTTGGTACTGTCTCCTGTTCTTTTTTTTGTGGTGAGTTTTTCTGCCTTGTCATTTTGTCCAGATAAGAATCCGCTGTTCTCCTTGTTAAGTGAACTTGGTCTTGGCTGTATTTCTTTGATCTTCTGGGGGAGGGGCCTGTTGTAGTGATTCTCAGGTGTCTTTGCCCCAGGCGGAGTTGCACCGCCCTTACCAGGGGCCGGGCTACGTAATCCTCTCAGGTTTGCTTTCAGGAGCTTTTGTTCCCTGAACGCGCTTTCTGTAGAGTTCTGGAGGACGGGAATGACAATGGCGGCCTCCCAATCTCCAGTTCAGAGGAGCCGAGAGCTAGGGGCCCCAGTCTTCAGTGCGCCTTCAGAGAAAAGCGTTTAATCCGTCCAGTCTCCCTCGCCCACGTTTGCGCCGGAGAGTGTGCGCGCGCGTCCGCTCGCAGACACCGCGCCCCGCAGACACCGCAGGCCCGCAGACCCCGCGGGCCGCCGACACCGCGGGCTCGCCGACACTGCGCGCACCCGCAGACCGCTCGCGCCCGCAGACCGCGCTCAGAGAAAATCGTGCGTAAGCAGTCCCGTCTTATTGGCTTCTGGGAGTGCTCCGAGCTCACCCAGCCTGTGACCAAGCGTCTCTGTCTCTGGCAGAGTCCCACCTGGAGTCTCCGGACCCCGTAGATCCCTGAGCTCTCCCGGGTCGGAGCCTCCCCGGATCTTGTGGGGACCCCTCGCACAGAGCACCGGCCAGTGCCACAGAGCACCGGTCCGTGTCACAGACCACTAGGAAATCTCGGCTCTGTCTCCGCAGCCGACTTCCCCGCTCTAATACCTGTGAGCTCTGCGACACTCAGACACCCCCGATCCTTCTGTGACCCCGTGGGACCTGAGTCCACGTTGTCCCCGTGAGGTCTTCACCCCAGTTTAGCCTCTGGAGTGATGTCCCTCCGTGGAGCCGACTTTTAAAAGTTCTGATTTTGTGCTCCGCCGCTTGCCGGGAGCCGGCCCCTCCCCCTGGGGTCTATCTTCCCGTCGTGTTGGATTCACTTCTCCGCTGGTCCTACCTTTCAGAAAGTGGTCGATTTTCTGTTCCTAGAATTGTTGTTTTTCTTCTCTTCGATCTCCTGTTGGATTTGTAGGTGTTCGGAATGGTTTGATAGGCTATCTAGCTGATCTCCTGCTGGCTGATGTCGTCTCAGCCTCCTACTTCTCTGCCATCTTGACTCCTCCCCCCCAATTGTCTATTTTTGTTTTTATTATCTATGCTTTTGGTATCCTATCCAAGAAATTATTGCAAAATCCAATGTCATAAAGCTTTTCCTTTATGTTTTATTCTGGTAGTTTTATAGTTTGATGTCTTAGATTTAGGCCTTCAGTCCATTTTGAGGTAATTTTTGTACATGGTGTAAAACAAGGGCCCAACTTCAAAATTTTGTATTGGATATCTGGTTTTCTCATCATCACTTATTGAAGAGATTCTTTTCTACACTGAGTGGTCTTAAAACCCTCATTTGAGGGTCAAAGATCATTTGACCATATACACAGAGTTTATTTCTGGACTTTTTATTCTATTCCATTTGTGTATATGTATGCCTTTATGCCAGTACCACACTATTACTATAGCTTTGTAATAGTTTTGAAATCAGGAAGTGTGAATTCACCAACTTTGTTCTCCTTTATTTTTCAAAATGGTTTTGGCTATTTGAGATCCATTGAATTTCCATCTGGATTTTAGGATTTCTAAAAATTTAAGTAATGCTTTTGGGATTTGGTGGGAATTGGGTTGACTTGGTGGATTGTTTTGGATAGTACTGACCTCTTACCAGTATTATCTTACAATTCATGAACATGGGATGCCTTTCAATTTATTTGTGTCTTTCATTTCTTTCAACAGTGTTTTTTAGTTTTCAGTGTATAAGACTTTCGCCTCCTTGGCTGGGCTTATTCCTAAGTATTTTATTCTTTCTGATGCTACTATAAATGGAATTATCTTCTTAATTTCCTTTCTGGGTAGCTCATTGTTAGCATATAGAAACACAACTAATTTTTGTGTATTGATTTTGTATCCCATCACTTTGCTGATTTTGTTTATTCATTCTAACAGTCTTTGCGTGTGTGTGTGTGTGTGTGTAGTCTTTAAGGTTTTCTACATATAAGATCATGTCATCTGTGAACAGAGATAATTTTACTTTTTCCTTTCTAATTTATATGATTTTAACTTATTTTCTTGCCTGGATGCTCTGGCTAGCACTTTCAGTACTATGTTGAATAGAAGCAGACAGACATGGTATCCTTCTCTTGTTCCTAATCTTAGATGAAATGCTTTCAGTCTTTAACCATTGAGCTGTGAGCTTTTCATCTATGGCCTTTATTATGTTGAGATAGTTTCCTTCTTTGCTAGTTTTATTTAATTTTTTTAATCATGAAAGTATGATGATTTTTTTCCAAATGCTTTTTCTGCATCAATTGAGAAAATCATTAATTTTTGTCTTTTATTTTGTTAGTGTGATATATTTATGCCATTCTTTAGTTCCTGGAGCCTGTTAAATATCTTTTCCCAATCTTCAGCTCTCTGACAATAATGAGTCTTCAGCAAAACCATGGGTAAAGATTTTTGTCAATATGTCATATGTTGTGATATAGTAATTTTGAAAACATATTTGATCCCTTTAGCACTAATTATTCTGAGTTTTGCTTAAGAGAATATGACTCTATTCCTCTATGTTCACCTAGCCCTCTATTTACAGTTCTTCCCTATTTTTAATCTCTTCTGAAATCCATAAGTAACCCCCAGAGCATTCCCCCAAATCTCATTTTGAAGTCTTTTCCTTTTCTGTGAAACTGCTCAGTATGGTGACTTACCACCGAGGCATTATTAAAACAATAGGAACTGAAACTTGACATTCCTCCTGGATGCCAATACTACCTTCTCATGGTGGGTGTTTTCTGAATCTATGCAACTCAGTGGCAGGTGTTAAGCATATCCCCTGTTACTGGGGCAAAAGCAAAAATACAACAATGAGACAAAACAGGATGATAACAGGGCCTAGCAGATATTTGGTAAGATAGGAATTTTATTTTTAAAGTAAAATCATCCTTTAGGGATGCCTGGGTGGCTCAGCAGGTTAAGCCTCCCGCTTCGGCTCAGGTCCTGATCTCAGGGTCCTGGGATCGAGCCGCATCGGGCTTTCTGCTCAGCAGGGAGCCTGCTCCCCTCTCTCTCTGCCTGCCTATCTGCCTACTTGTGATCTCTGTCAAATAAATAAAATCTTTAAAAAAAAATCATCCTTTATAAAACTTAAGGTTAATTTTTCAATGTGTTATTTTTAGATGTAATCAATTCCATTCCGAGAGACACACCTACAGAATTAGGTCATAAATGGGGGCACCTGGGTGGCTTAGTGGGTTGGGCTATGATCTCAGGGTCCTGGGATCGAGCCCCACATCGGGCTCTCTGCTCAGCAGGGAGCCTGCTTACCCCCGCCCCCCCGCCTGCCTCTCTACCTATTTGTGATCTCTCTCTGTCAAATAAATATGTAAAATCTTTAAAAAAAAGAATTAGGTCATAAATGAAGGAAAAACAACATGGGACATAATGTAAGAGCATAAAGGATGAGAACTGTCTTGTCCTCTCTGATATTTGTGACCCCCAAGCCCTATTTTTTTTTTTTTTTTGAGAGGTTGCAAGTCAGTAGAAATGAGGGTAAAGGGGAGTAGCACAAGCCCAATCACAAAAATGCTGTCTTATCATAATTATTTACTAAATACTGCTGTAATTACACTTACCTATTATTAGTTCTTTATCACAGTGATGTTAATAACAATGGCATGTCTAAAAGGGACAGTTTACATAAAGCTTTCTATTTGAGGCCCATGAAAGCCAACTAAAAGAATTTTCAAAACTGCAGTTTGGACATTTTTAAATTAGGTGATTGGCAATTGTAGCTTATTTCACCTTTTTGAGAGCTTTTTTTTTTGAGGATCAAAAGGCTTTCCCCTCTTGTTAATGTCAAAGAAATAAATGTCTGTCTACGACTGTTGTTTTATGGGTGAAATGGTTCAGTCTTTGTACCAGTATTATAAAATTCTGGTCTGAATAATTCCGTTGTGGGGCCCACATAGAATTTCCTATGAGAAATCCAGTGTCTTAGAAAATGATTTCTATTTCGTTCATGTTTTCATTTTATTTTTAGTAAAACTCGATTATTAGTAGACACCAAGAGTACCATGAAGTCTCAGTATGGAATACGTGATTTATCTTTACCTACAGCTCTAGAAACTCTTCATCCCTTGAAAATAGTGCTGGAAAAGTGAAATATGCAGGGGCATCCCAAATTCCTGTCTTTGGTGACATTGCCAAGCAGGTGGGAATCAGCCGAGTTCTCTGAGGTGTTGTGTTTACCTCATTCTAATCTCCTGTGTGAACTTTGGGTTTTCTGCCCATCAGATGGAGTTGCTGCCAGCATGACGTTCTCTGTCACAAGCTTACTGTGCTCCCTATTTTAGGCAGCCGAGCTATAGGGGTATCAAATAGATCTTCAAAATCTTGGCTCTGCAGCTTCCCCAAACCCCAAGCAGGAATTCTTCTGGAATTGCCCCTTTAGGAATCTTTGCTTGGCTGGTCCAGCTCCAAGGGGAAGGTAATTATGGCAGGATAATCTCTAGTAAGAGTCCCAGGTTCTGTCTTATTATTATTATTTTTTAAAGATTTTATTTATTTATTTGACAGGGAGAGAGACAGCGAGAGAGGGAATACAAGCAGGGCGAGTGGGAGAGGGAGAAGCAGGCTTCCTGCCACCAAGCAGGGAGCTGATGGCAGGGCTCCATCCCAGGAATCACGACCTGAGCTGAAGGCAGATGCTTAACGACTGAGCCACCCAGGCGCCCTCAGGTTCTGTCTCATTCCCTGTTACGTCCACGATCTTTTCTGGCAAAAGATTAGGTGTGGGTTCATGATCACGTCCAAGGAACTGAGGGGGTTGAAGTGTGGTAGGTAGAAGGACAAACTAAAGTCCTAAATAAAGTCCTACTACAGGTGACATTACCTGAAGCATTATAGTCTGTACAATGAATTTGGAAAGTTGTGCTGACAAGAGGTAACACGAGCACACGGGGCCCCCATTGTTTCGGAAAAGCACGGGCTGTGTTGGTCGGAAAGAGAAATGGGGGCGTCGGGGGCCCCGAAAGGACCCCTGAAGGGCTTGTCAGGCTCCTGCCCAATATTTTTTGGCTCCGCATCATCCTTTCGGGATTTCTGTTGACTTAGGGAAGTGGGGGTAATTAGTTCCCCGCTGCTTCAGGAACTCTCCATGCACGTGTTCTCTGACCACGGCAATTTGCAACAGAGAATAAACCTGGGCAGAGAGGCTTGGTCAATCACTGGTCAATTAACCCAGCTGAGGAACCGGTTAAGTGGCCTGGCAGGGTGGCCAGGGACGGGCAGGCCTCTCCCGCAGTGGGTGCGACCTTTCCTCTCCTCTCCCTTCCTCGGCAGCTGGGCTTCCAGAATGCCGTCGCTGGGCCACCTCCCTGACATACAGTGGTAATTTTGGCTGGAAGGAGAACATCTGGGGAGGCTTCCTGTAGCAATCTCAGGGGGCTGAACGAGATAATCAGGCTTAGCAAATTGGGTTGACTAGACAATGAAATATTTATTGTGATTCCTACCCACCCACTCCCCCCTTTTTTTGAAGTTCAAAAATCCTTGTCATCCCTGGGCTGAAGTCTGTGTACTTGACAGGAATTCACAATTAGATTAGAAGTGGCCTGCTACCATTTACTGATGACCTCAACCTGCGGCAGGCAGAAGGCAAGTGATTGTGTCTGCATACGGGCTCCCTTTAATGGAGTTTTCCCCTAATAAACCAGAGAAGTCCACGAAACAAAAGAAAGCAATCCAGAAAACCTGCCTGTGTGATGGTCTTTCATTAGTTTTTGGTGGATGAGATATTTTCTTACGTGGATGAAAAGAGAGGCAAATAACTTTGGTATGGTTTTAAATCAGACTTTTTAACATGAATGATGTGTAGTCTTAAAACTCTGTGTTTGAAAATCTACCTTGGATGTGTACCAAAAGCACATAGAGCATTGTCATTCAGCCCAAAATGCTGGTTTCCCTTTAGATATTTAGATAACGGCAGAAAACTCTCGCTACATCTGCCTCGTGTGTTTCGTGGCCAAGTACTCTTTTCAAATTAGTTGATTAGGTCTTGGCTGTACCCTCAAGCCAGGTCACATATCAGGGGAGAAGCATTTCGATTCGTCATCAGAAAGGACTCAGCTTTCTGCCCAAAGTGGACAACTCTGTTTCTTGCATGCGTACACTAATTAGTAATCTGGCATCTAGAAGTTTCAATCAATCAGCAATCAACCCTGATTACAGAGAGAGATGAAGTCTCCTCCTCCGGGTATAAGATGATGTCTGCTTGGGGCCTCCCCTACCTGTCTCGCCCCAGTTCCTCCCATTCTCCAGGGGATCCAGTGCTGCAGGGAAAAACTCTAGTATTCCCAGATCACTTCTGCCTCTGCCCAGATCACTTCTTCCTCCGTGGCTTCACACCTGCCGTGTGCTCCTAACTTCGCTCATTGGGCAACTTCCTGCATATCTGCTCTTGGAGACCCCCTTCTTCCTTCCTCACCTCCTCCTTGATACTTTCCCGAGCAATCCACTTTCCATCACGCTCTGTGCTGAGAAAGGCATCTCTCCTTTGGCCTCCTGTGTCATCCTCTTTGCTGTTCTACAATATCATTTTTCTTCCTTCAATACCCTCCCAATTATTTATGGAGGGTCTCCCCCCATGGTAGGACCTGTCCAGATGGTGAGAATTTGGACCCAGTTCCTGCCCTCACAGGGCTCACATTCTAGTTGAAGAGAAAGATTATAAACAGGAATAGAAAATGACAGTGGGGAGTATGGTGACAAAATATACAGAGATTTTTTTTCTTGTCTGTCTTTCCGGGCACACTGGGAGCCAGAGCAGGTGCTGGTGACTCTAGGAGGGAGCAGCGCCTTCCTGTACATGAGGTGTCAGGAGCTACGGAATAAATGAGCCGAGGAAAGGAGCATTCGGCGGACCTTTATCTATGTTCCCAATCTTTCCTGCACTGCAGGATGTAAAAGAATCAGAGCTAATTTTTCTCGTGTTTACAGGTGGAAAGTTTTCTCGTCTCAAAGGGTATCTTTGTGACCTTTTCAGAGATAATAAGAAATTTTCCCTCTTACCAGGAAACAGCAGCTGGTCCATATAGAGAGGCAGATTGCTATTAAACATCTCCTACCTGTCATTGATTCATCATTCAGATAGATTACACACAAGACACGTAAAAAATGATGGTCGGCACCACAGGTTTTTATTTCTATTAAATTCTATGGCATATGATCTTGAACAAACATTTGTAGTCAATATTTGATAAAAAGTCCGATTCAATCAAGTAAATAAAGCATTAGAAAAAATAATTTCATTCCTTTGCTAAACTAAATCCATTAAGACTCTAACACAGGTAGAACTGAGGACAAAGAATGTTTAAAACAAAACAAAACAGTGAGACCCATTGTGCATTTGCATTTTGAAATTAATTGCTGCCCTAATTATTTGTCAGTAGAAGCATAAATTAAGCAAATATAACTTACAGTAAGCTTTTAGGCACCCACAGGATTCTCCCCTCAAGAGTAAATTGTTCGAATGGTTCTGTGTGACGGTTTATTTTTGCTGTCTTTCCATGATCGAGGGAAGGGGGAAGATTGGAAATGGAGCGGTACGGAGATGAAACAGGGACTCCAGACGAAGGCGTTGACACAGGTAGGTGCTTTTAATTTTCCCCTGTAAGGTGTGAGAGGGTAATAACAAATAAGGAATGTTGGTGCCAAAGGAAATCTTTGGAAACCCTACTGAAGTTGAACTTCCATTAAAAGCAAGTGCAACTCCGTGACCCCAACACGGAACCAAAAGGTGAAAAACACCATTAAGCGTGGCGTGGTTATTCATCGTGCCTTGCATAAATAGGATTGATTGGCTTGAGTATTTGCTCCATCTGGTTTCCCTTACACCGTGTCAGTGGAGCTATAGGCATCTAGCACAGCTGGAATATTTTTTCTAGCCCACAATCAGGCATACATTGTTGGTGATCTCTCTGAAAAGCTTCCGCAACAACACAATGATGCTGAATAACAAACAGCTCCAAATCTCAATGACTGAAATTAACCACTAAAGTCTACCGCTCATGCTTCCTGGGCTGCAGGTCAGCTGTGGCTTGGCTGATCGAGGCTGGGTTCAGGTAGGCGGCTGTCCCTCGGGTGGGCTCTGCAGGTGCGTGGATTGGTGGGAACAACTCCTTCACCCTGTGGTTCAGTTCCGTTCTGTTTCATCTGACTCTCATTCTGCTGGGGTCATCTGAATTACCGGGCTCGTGATCTTTGCATGGTAAAAGTGGAGGCTCTCAGGGAAGTGAGTGTAAATGTGCAATGCCTTACAGTCTAGGCTCCAAATAGGCACAATGTCATGTCTGCCCACCTTTCATTGGCCCAAAGAAGTCCCATTGTCAAGTTCAACGCCGGTGGGGTTAGACAGTAAATTCTTCTTGTGGAGGTCAGTGTGAGTGTGTTGGGGGGGTGTGATAATTTGCTGAGTGATAATTTAATCTACTGTGACTACCCATATTGAAAGGAAGACCTTCTTTTCTAATCTGGGCCTTTACACAGGAATTATTTAAAGTTTGCCTTAAACTCCCCCCACCCATGAATTATGTTAATTATAAATATGTTAGATTAGCCAGAAAGATCTTCCAGGAAGATAAAAATATGGAGGATTTAGACAGTTATGTGAACGAAACTCCAGCAACAATGGCCTGATGTGGCCCAATGGAGTCTCACCCTGCCGTATGAAGAAGGGGTCCTTTGGATGCGGGTCTACAGGCCTCAGTCGGCTTTGAGGCCACGCACCGAGGTGCCTGGTAGAGACCAGACAGCAAGAAATTTTGCCTCAGCAGATGTGTGCATGACTTCACTGCTCTGATTACAGCATCACCTCTCCCCTGTCACCAACTGGCAACCCACAGTAAAGGATGTTTTTCTGATCATTTTGCACTCATTAAATGCAGCTGTCACAACAGTGGATGCGAGGACGCATGCAAAACTTTCCTGCCACGTCAAAATAAAACTGAAGAGCTTTTTTAAAAAAGAGCTGAAACCTTTGAAGCCTATTCTCAAGGAATATTGGAAATATTGCCTTTTGTCGTTGACAGTTGAAAGGGTTCCGTCGTGATGCCAATTAAGCATTGGCCCAGGCTAAGGAAGCATCGTCCATCAAAATTTTGCAGCAGAAAACATTGGGCCGAGCACTGGGGTTCAGTTCCTGGGTCTGAATGATCTAGGGGTTCCATACACATGGAAGTAGCTGATCCCTGCTAATGATTTTAATGGGGGCAAAGTAGGTCCCTGATTCTTGAAGAAATGTTACAAGACTGAAATAATTGAACATCTCCTACACACCCTATCAGAGAAGTGGGGCAGACAAGTGGATTCTGGATCCATAACACAGACCTACTGATTAGACTCTCAGGGTGGAGGCGAGGGCCTTCCTTGGTCTTGGCTCACTCATCAGAATCCATTTGACTGATCCACAGATCTGCAAAAAGGACGGTACCCTTAGGTATGTGCTTCTTGATGGAGTATCTCTTGAGCGTTCCAGTTCTTTCCCAAGCACCAGTCTTCCTCAAAAGTTGACTCTGGGTTTTGCTCTTCCGAGAAGCCTTCCATCTGCCCCCTCCATTGGGGTGGTAATGGGGTCATTGGCTGGGTTCCTTCCATATCACTGCCCACCTATATTTCACAGTAGTGACCCCTCTGTCCCTGTTGTGGCACCATTTGCTCATGGGTCTCCGTGACTGGGATTTTTTTGAGAGTCAGGACTGGGTTTATGTCATATGTGTGGCCCTAATGGGGTCATACGGGGCCGCCTGCCACCCCGAATGGTGAAGGGCAGAAGGAGGAAAGGGGAGGAAGGCAGTCAATGGCATCAGGCAATTTTAAGGGGTGACTGGGCACACCTTGCCTCCAAATGTTGCTGGTGGACATCCAGTAACAGAGATACAGATGTTTTTGCCTCCCCTCCTCCACCTCTGGGTGCACATTACAGGTCCCTGGACACAAGGGTAGTAATTATTGGTTAAGTAATAGGAGAAACACTTACCCCTGGGGTGAGTTTGTCCTTCAGGGTCCAGTCAGGAAAATTTACCTCACAAGATATTTCTCATCTCTGAGTCTCTGCCTAAGTTCACTTTTGGACAGAGCCTAAAGGGAGCAGGAGAATGTGTCCCAGCCCATGAAGCAGGGAGAGAAGAGCCAGGGGCTTGGTGACAGGCACCACAAGAGCCAGATGGTTGAACAGTCTGCAAAAATCCAGTTTGCTCCTCCATCACAAGACGGGACACACTGGAGTGACCCGCTGCAGGGTCTGACGACCATGTCCACCGTCCTTGCCTTCTCGTGATAGGTGGTGATGTCACAGGCAGCTTCAGGGAACAAAATGTAAGGAGTTGAGATGCTGTCTTCTTCTTGATGCCACACTGGTGAGAAAGTCCAAGACCAGAGAGAAATGACGAGTTCAAAGGAATCATGGATGAGAACCTAGCATGCTCTAGTGTGTGGGTCACCGTGCCAGTGCCGCCCAGAGATCTGAAATAAGAGCTAGAGGAACAGGCAGAGGGTAAGCCTGAAGAGTGTTTTGCCGGCTTAGGTGAGCCCAGGAGGGGCAGGGAGCCCCTTGTCCACACCATACTCTGCCTTGTCCTGGACAGTGAAGAACTCCCTTCCTGGTTGCTTTGTCCATCTGGAAGTATATTTTGACTAGATTTTCTTCCTAATTGGAATTTATGAGTTCTACTTTATAAACACTGCTCAACAAATCAAGAGGGGGTTCACACTGCTTGTGTGTGTACCGTGTGCAAGCTAGCTCTGTCCGACTCACCTTGAACGCCCCCTCCACAGAAGCCATCCTTTAAACGCCCACTTTGAAGTTGCTCTTCTCCATCACTCGCTACCTTAGGTGCTGGTTATTTTCCCTGCCTAACGCTAATTATAATTTATAATTAGTTCCTTTACCTGTTGAATTATCTGTTTGGCTCCTCCAGAAGGGCAAGGCCAGAGTCTATATCCTGACGCTAGCACGGTCCCCGGCACGTCATAGAAATGACAGATGAGCTAAATACTAACACTAAAGAAATACACAGAATGTGGAGTGGAACGTTAAATAAAATCCACTGCTTTTATCTCAGGATTCTTAACATGGGGAGGAGACATAGATACCGAGGGGCACCAAAACCAGGCATTGTGAGACAATCCCTTTTTAGAGAGACACGGCGATGGATTCTGATAGAAAGTGCTGCTGGTGACCTTGGCCATGGTGTGGATTGCCTTGCTCTTCAGCTGAGGAGAAGGCTGAGCAGAGAAGCAGAGTGGGCTTGTGGTAGTGGGTTCGTAGCAGACACAGGACAGGCATCCCCCGACTCCTGAAGAACGGACTTCTCACTCACTGTGGTTTTTGACCTCTGGTCAGTGTGTGTGTGTGTGTGTGGTCTCAGCCTGAACATCAGGCAATTTTGGTGTCATGGAGGGTCCAGCCTGTTTGGGGGGCAAGTTGTCCTAGGTATCTTCTGGTCTGTCTCTCGGTCTCCCTAAAGTCAAGCGGACCGTGCTATTACTCTCCTCTTGGGTGGTCCATGGGCCTCTGTGGTCCTCAGGGAGCGACAGTAGCTTACACCCATTCCGTGGGCGGCAGATAGTATTTAATTATATTATTCATGACTCTTGCCTCTTTCGACTGTGCTTTCTACATACCTTTCATTTTAATAAGAAAACACTCACAGCTCGGTATTAATAGCAACATTTCCGAGTATTTCCAGAAAACTCTTGAGGGTAATTCTGAGGGCTTTGGGGTGTGGCAAGACCAAGACTGGAGCTTGGAGGGTTAACAGTGCCTGCCTGGAAGGGGACCCTGGACCCTGCAGCTTATGGGAAGGAACTGGTCCAACCCTGAGAGTTCGGGCGGGCCACCCGGAAACTCGGGAGGCTTGAGAATTTATATTTTCATTAATGAATGCTGCAGAAAGTGTACTGTCCCTAATTCCCTTCCTTGAAAGATGGAAACTTTAATGTGCAGTTAATTAAATGTTCTGTTGATTTGCAAGCCCTGAGCTCTTAGGGGCCTCGGGAGGTAGAGGCAAGTTTAGGAAATCAAACAACGGGATGACTGGCTGTCCCCAATCTGACCACAGAGTGAGTGGTACTGTTTGCTCCAGATGCCCGGGAGGCGTTCGAGGCGCCCCTGTGGCCAGGACCTGCGTCCTGGGTCCGGTAGTGCCCACATGGTCTATTTACTGTGGAGAGGAGCAGACCAGGGCCCGGCTGTTTTCAGGGCTATTCTATTCGCCCTCGCCCCTAGTGCTCCGGCACTTCTTTGTACTGAGAGGAGCTGTGTCATGCTAGAATTCTTTTCACAACAAACTAAAGAACCCAGCTGTGGCGCTTGGTGCAGCCATGGAAGCTGTGGGCTTGTGCATGCGGTCCTGAATGGGGGGAGCCACTCAGCTGTGAAGGTGGGCTCAGTGTCAGGCACAGTGCCAGCCGGACTGGGGTAGGGGGGAGTCACACCTGCTCATGCGGTGTCTGGGGCCATTGGAGGACACCGAGATGTTGATGGATATTTGGTACTAAGGATCAGAGGCTGAGCAGGGCAAGGAAAACGGAGCTTGCCTTCCCTCACTGTTGCCGATAGATGTGGGGGAAATGTGACCGAGAAATTCAGCGGCTAGATTTTGCAGGCGGAAGTAGGGTTCTCTCCAAAGAGCTAGCACCTGTTAACAGTGACAACCTTATCATCCGTTTGGCCCTGGCTAAAGGCACAACTTCCGCAATTACCGAATGACATCTTGTAGGGTTATCTGCCACCAGAGCTTGCTTTCCTCGATACCACGCCTGGCAAGAACAAAGTGCCCATACCTGATTAAGCGACACACTGACATCCCGTTTTGGCATCCGAACTCCTGACTTGTCAGTCTTCGGGGCGGTCATCTTGCTTAGGGTGCCCTAGAAAACTGGCAGAGTTTCTGGGATTGACTTTGGAAAGTGTTGGCAGTGCTACGATATTCTTATTATGAATAAAAATTTTAAACCCAAGCTGATAAACATATTTTTTTTTCACACTGAATTCATCAGGAATACATTAACATTTTCTAAAAGGTAAAGACAGAAAAAAAATGAAAGAATTAAAAGGAGAACATTAGGATGTATTTGGCCATTAGGATCCCCATTTCCATCAGCTGCTGTGTGAGCCAGAACCTTACCCCATGTAACTTACACTCGGGGAATTAGCCTATGGAATAATTATCACTCCCGATGAGCAGAGTAAGAGCTTGTTCCCGTGTGTGTGTGCAGAGCCATTCGTCCTAAGGAAGAAATCTGGAGTGAAAGCTCACAGCATATTTTGCATAGGTCCTGTAAAAGGATCCAGGCAAAACAGGCTTTGCAACATTAGCTATGATCATATATGGAAAAAGCAGTTATTTTCTGTGGTGACATATGGCTGAGTTGGTACGATGCCCAGGAATCTCAGTGTCCCCCCGCCCCAAGAAGGGTGAGCCCCGGCTTTATCCTCTGCCCCGTTGTCACCGGGACCAACAGCACAGGCAGCCTGTGGAGACATTGCCGGCAGAAGTGCAACCACGTCCACCTGCGCCAAGACCAAAGCTGCTGTTGGGCTCTGGCAGTTGGCAGGTGGACTGTCCCCATCCACAGAAATGATTTTTCCTAAATCAGGGAAATTATGAATGGAGCCCATACCCATCTGCTTCAAATTCGAGTGTGGTCACACCCCACCATCAATAACAATGATCAAAACACACTCTTCTATCGTAACGGTGACCCTATCCTTCCATGATGGGAATTTCGGCTCTTTTCATACTATTCCATAACCAATAAACTCACTTCCGAAATTTCTAACATGGCCAGGCAAATCAATTGAGTTTGGTTATGGAAGAGACAGAGAAACGTGACCACGTGAGAGCAGGACACTCATAAATCCACTCATTCATTGATCAGACCGTGACTTGATTCAGTTAAGCCTCCGTGCGCGCCAGCTCTCAGCGCTGGGGACGCAAAGTGATCTTTATCTTCAGGGTACACAGTGCTGTGAGAAGGACAGCGATTCACGAGAAAGGTACCAAGTGATGCATGCTTTAGTTATGGGGATGCCTTGAGAAACCCCTTCCCCTTGACTCCTGGGTGGGCCGGGAGGGACTTAAGCCTTCTAAGTGACCCCGATTGCTGGGTGCAGGTGGGGAGGACAGTGCTGCTGGGATGGGACCATCCAACAAAGACCACTGCTCTGCTGCTTCCTAGCTCTCTACCCCCGATGGAGACCTGCAAATCTCAGCTTCCTTATTCTCAAGAGAGTTGGCAGTGCCTCCTGTCGCCTGATGTGCTGAGGCTTCATTGCGGAGTTTTATGGAAAGAGCTTCATGGGCCCCTGGCTGCTGTGAATGCTCAGGAGGGTCAGCACCCTGTAACGGGGAGTATGGAGCCAGTCTTAGAGAGGCAGGCTCCAGGGCGGTTTGCGCCCCAATGGGTGAGTTCTCTGCAGGGGGAAGAGTTTCCTAGGTTTGGGTTTCAGAAGGAATACTTTGGAGAGGTTTTGGTACATGAGTTAGGAGATGGAAGGGTGGAGGGTGATGAGCTGTGGCCAAAAGACCAGTCTGGAGGGGGCAGAGACAAACTGGACGGGGCGTTGTGAAGGCCCATCTGCAGGGGCACAGGGAAGACACACCTGGAAAGTCAAATAGGAGGGAAGAATGAGGAGAGAGACAGGGAGGGGAAAAGGGAAGGAAAGGGAGGGGAAATGAGAGAGATACGTGCCTGTGCACACACACACAAAGATACAGAGAGAGATACAGAGAGAAACAGGAAGAGAGGCAGAGAGACAAGGAGAGAGGGAGGAAGAGGGGGGATGTGGGGGAGACTTTGGTGATGAGGCTGAGGGCCATGATACTGACTGAGAATACAGCAGGGAGGGTGCTGAGTGGAAAGGGTGTGCGGGGGCACCACCCGCTCTTCCAGAAGAGGAGCCGCCCTCTGACAGGTGCACAGGTGTGCATAAGGCACTTGGCTTACCCCCAGTCCAGAAAGTCACTGCTGAGCTGGCTCCTGTCTGCCTGTTCCAGCACTCCCAGCTCCCCACAGCCGACCTGTTCTCGGCATTCGCCCAATGGCACTTGCTCCGGAGCTGTGTGCCCAGATCGGGGCGCGGCTCCCGAGGGTGCGAGCAGGCAGCCATCTATGGAGCAGAAGATGAACCCTGCGGGGTTGGGGGCTGAGTTAGGGGATGGAGAGCTCAGCCGCAGGTGCTCCATCGGCCCTTCCGACTGTGGGTCTGTGTGGGCCCAGTAGCACCTGCGGGCTCCAAGCAGCCCCCACAACGCATGTGCTTCTTCTCTCCATGCCCGGGGCTTGCAGGTGCCACCAGATTCACTCCTTAACACCTGAAGAGCGCCTCCTTGTGCAGGGCTCTGTCTCAGGCGCCAGACACCGGGATGCCCGAAACGGATGGGGTCTGTCCTCTCTGCATTCTCAGTCAGGAGTGGAGCCTGGTGTTCTCCCCTTTTCCTCCAACTGTGGCCTGAGGGGTTTGATCTTTTGCTAGAGAAATTCCAGGTGGGCAGCAGATTGTGCATGGAGAACGAGGGCTTGTCCTCCCACTTTGAAGCCACAGCTGCTCTGCCTTCTGGCCACGCTTCCCTCGGCCTTGGCTTCAGAGGCCCCGGGGAGCTGTTTTCAGGGGAGCAGCTCCAGTCTCTCCCACAAAAAACCATGTTCCTGGGGAAATGCAAAGAGTGTGGCCTCAAAGAAGAGATGAGGCTATTACCTTTTCTTCTCCAGGCCGGTACAGACCCTTCAGGGCTAGGATCTGCTGATTTCTGTAGTGAGTGGTATGGCTTTAGCAGATGGGTCTCTCTGTACTTTGCCATGGACATTCATGGACCACTTTGTGTGGGGACGGGGCCTGGGTGGTAGCTGTCAACTACGTCACCTGATCTAAGCCCCACCGTGAAGTCCTGTGAGGGCAGGGAGTACAGGGGTTCCTTGAATAACACGAAATTGAACTGACATGTGGATTGTTTTGGAAATTTTTTGGAGATTTGCAGCAGTTTGAAAAAACTCACAGACCCAACTGAGTAGCTTAGAAATACCACCCCTGCCCCCCCCAATTGAGGTAAAGGTATTATTGTAAGAATGCAGTATATAATACATATAATACACAAAATATGTGTTAATCTACTGTGTATGTGATCGGTAAGGCTTCTGTCAGAAGTGGGCTATTAGTAGTTAAGATTTTGGGGAGTCAAAGGTTATGCATGGGTTTTCTTTTTCTTTTCTTTTTTTTTTTTAAGATTTTATTTATTTATTTGACAGACAGAGATCACAAGTAGGCAGAGAGGCAGGCAGAGAGAGAGAGGGGGAAGCAGGCTTCCCGCTGAGCAGAGAGCCCAATGCAGGGCTTGATCCCAGGACCCTGGGATCATGACTTGAGCCGAAGGCAGAGGCTTTAACCCACTGAGCCACACAGGTGCCCCTATGCATGGGTTTTCTACAGTAGGAGGGGGTGTTTGTTCCCCTAACCCCCACATGGTTCAAGGGTCAGCCGGGTTTTAGAGTCTCTGTGGTCTAGGCAGGGGCACCAGAGTTCAGAGAGGTTAAATAACTGGTTCCTGGTCACATAGCTAGTCATGGCTGGAGATTTTATTTTTGAGAAAGAGAGAAAGAGGAGGAGAGAGAGAGAGCAAGTGTGGGTGCTCGCGAGCAAGGGTGGAGGGGAGGGGCAGAGGGGGAAGAGAGAGAGAATCTTCAGCAGGCTCCACACCCAGTGTGGAGCCTAACACGGGGATCCACCTCACGACCCTGAAATCATGACCTCAGCCAAAATCAAGAGTCGGATGCTTAACCGACTGAGCCACTCGGGCATTCCTGGAGATGGTTTTTGAACCCCGATCTTTGGATTCTGAGAACAGAATCCATTATGTTATAGTCTATTGTCTCTTCCAGCGTTCTTCATTTTCAATGATTTTATTTTCCGCTCTTTTTGGGCACTTCAGTGGAGGAATACGGGTTTGGGAGTAGCTCAAGGAAGAGGCACTGCGTGGAGGGGAGGCTATCGCTAAATTCACGGGCTATTTGTAAATCAAATGAGCCCTCTTCTTGCAGCCAAGTGGCACACTTCACACACCTGCAATATCTTTCCTCTAAAACACAGACGAGCAGCATGCAGTCCTCAAGCTTTAGCAAGACAACCCTCCATCTAATAATTGCAGGTATGAACCCCTTAGTTCTGGTTGTGGAGCCCTTTCAAATGTACATTCATGCCTTCGGAGGTGAGCTGGCCCTCCAGCTGTGGCTGGCCCTGGGAGCCTGGGGCCCAGGATGAGCTCTAGACAGAAGCTCACCCCAGAGCTGTGACATCTGAGGTCATGCACGTGTAGCTAGCTAGTGTCTCAGTAATGAGTCAGAGAGACACACACTTTTCTCCTATCCACACACATCTTCAAGGAAGGGCCTGGCAAGATATTCCCTTTTCACTCTTTGAGAAGTAGTTACTGGAGCAGGAAATCCCACCTAGAAATCACATTGTCAGTCCTCCTTCCCTGTGCTGTCATACTTTTTGGGTTGCCCCTAAATCCTCAGCCAAATCACGGGTCCCCTCTATCTCCACTTCTCCAGCAACTAGAAGTCAGCCGTGGATCTCTTTGGTGTTCCTGCCTTGGTGTTGGACTTTCGTGCTTACTTATCTCTCCTTTGTTTTTTCCTTAGTACTTATGGAGGGAGAGATCATTCTTCTCTAAAATCCCCCTGTCTGCCTCCCTCTTCACCAGTTCTTAGTGCACAAAAATGTTTTTAAAACATGGTTAGTTTCAGATTCTGGATTTCATGCTGCTCTTGGGCAATGTTCCCCTCCCCTGGCCTGCCATCCCATTCCAAAAAGTCCTTTATGAAGAGGGCAATAGTAAAGGAGTGTTTGAAGCATGGGCATATTTGTAGATGCTGAAAAGTATTCTGTACATATATGTTTATATGTGGAATTCATAAAACTACAAGACCATACAAGTCTTCTCCCCTGAATTCTATTTCATGCTAAAAAAAGGAGTACAAAGAACCACCCATGCAGAAAGGTCACTTCAAAGAGCCATCAGCTCTTGAGGAAGTTGGTAGGCTGTATGTGGATTCTAGAAACCAAGGCTGGCCTCTGTCCATGGGTTAAGAGGTATTGGGAGGGCTGCTCCCTCCACCCAGCATGGAGGTGTGTCTCTTTCCTCCTGCCAATGGCAGAAACTTCTTTCTCATCTCAGGGTTCTTGGTTTCATGGGACTGGTAGGCCCCAGTGGTGGGGACCATGATGGTCAGTAGGAAGCCACCAACCCAGACCAGCTTCTTCCTTGCTTCCATTCCCAAGAGGGCAGCAACAGGCTTCTTCACCCTCCCGCATCCGAATCTCTTCCAGATATAATCTTAGCTCTAAGATTATATCCCGAAAAATAGTGTTAGAGAAAAACCCAGATACCCTCTACCATTTCTGACGACTTTAGGTTAATGGTCCAGGCTTGAGAGCTCAAGTGAAATTCACAGGAAAGTCACAGACATGAGAGACAGTCAGATCTTGTTCTGTGTGTGTGGTGCTCAGTTCACTAAGAGGCAACTGGGAAGGAATATGAAAAGCGTTCAAAAGGGAAGTTGCTGGTGCCACTCGCTTGTGAGATCCGGGTTGCCAGATTGACCTTGTCTGGAGTTAGATTTTGAGAGGCTGTTGTACCGGAATTTGCCACGTGAGCCAGAACCCATCTGTGGGATTTCTCCCTGAACAACTGCTACTGAGCGATGTGAGCCATGATTTGGTCAGGTGAAGCTCGTTGATGTGGTTAGGGTGAACAACACTCAGGGTCTTTGGCCCTCTGTGGGACAGACACCGAGTCTATGGTTAACCGAGGGGTGGGGGGGTCACTGCTCAAATGGATGCTGTGGCCTTTTTATAAGAGCATGGGAATTGGCATGACGTTGAGGCCATCCTGGGGAAGATGTGTGGGATGAAGGGACTTGGAGGATTGTCTCATTGCTTTCCTCTTAAGCTGACGCCTTTGGAGGGATGGCATGCCCAAGCCCGCCCACAGAGATGAGAACCTACAGAAATGGTAAAGCCCTCCAGGGAAGGATGGTACAGCCCTCTTTGGCAACCTCTGCTAATGTCCTAACAATCCTCATTGTCAGGACCTCCTTTCTTCCTATTGAACTTAAATTCTTCTCACTCCACTTCAAGCCACTAGCTTCTCACTCCCTACTAGATGGGGATGAGGAACAGCTGGTTACAATCTTCTGTGCATAAATCCACAGTTCTTTGAGAAATGAACACACACACACACACACACACACACACACACACACACCAAAAAGCTCAGAGTTCTACCTTTAGGATTGTTTTTTCCCCTTTGGAAAATATTCTCCAGATTAAATAGAAATTAATTTTTAGTTTCTCAAAAATCTTATTTCCTAGCCGATAGCATTTCCATATGGATATTTTACAGGAAAGTAGTAGACCCTTAAGTTCTGGAGTTTTAGAAGTCTTGCCAATAATGCTTTTGAAAATATGAACTAGAAGTCTTCCTATGGAAAGACATGTCATAAATAATAAGTTCTTGGAATGAAAGTGTCCATGAACTTAAGGGTTTGTGTGATGTTGTCTCCCTCAATCTTACGGCATCAGGAACTAGGTTTTTAAATTTGGAAAAATGTATGCACCATAAGCGGCTTGTACTGTGGAAGAGGATAAGCTTCAGGGCTTGGCTCTGCTCTATTTTTATTTCCATTATGGCTTACTTTTGTGTGTTTTGATGAGATTCTACTGATAGAGGAGCCAGGACTGTCCAGGTCAACATTTAGCTTCCGGTTGGACCATGCTAGAAGCAATGGGCGTGGGGTGGGTGGAGGTGAAGAGGGGGGAGTGCCCACAGCAGTGGGCAACAACACCTTGGTACCTCTTCTTGGCTGCCCTCCTTCCTTTCCTCTCCTGACACTGCCCTTCACCATGGCAGCCACCAGCAAAACCCAGAAACCCAGAAGACACTTGGAGAGGTCCCCGAGGTGGGTGCAAATTTCTTGGTGGGGGGAGGGGATCGTTTCTGATTTTGCTGCAAAGGCCAGAAGGTAAGAATGATAAAGAGAAGGGGAGAAAAAAGGGGGAGCATGGTGGAGAGAAGAGGGGGGAGCAGAGAGGGCGGAAAGACGCCAGGGGAAGGGGAGGGAGAGGCAGGGAAACAGCTGTCAGTTTCTGGGAAGAGAAGCTGAAAGTTACAGTGACGTGTCAAGGCGCAGCGGCCTCAGGGCTGTTAAAAACTCACTCATTGGATTCAGCCCCTAAGCCAGCTGGCACCCCCCCCCCCCCCCAGCTTGCTCTCCTCCTAGGCACTGGGAGTGGTAACGGAGTCATACAGAGAAACTCCATTTACCGTGTCCTTAACGATTTCCCTGTTCCCTCTGTCCCATCCGGACAGAACTCATTCAGGACCTCCCTGGCCTTCCCTCTGTCAGGCTCCATTCCATTTCTGTTCCCCTGTTCTCAAGCCCCAGCAGCCCTCCCCAGCTCACAGCAGCTCCAGACGTTCATGCTCTGGCTTGTAGCCTGCATCTGCCTCTCTTGCCACCCGACCTTGAACCGGGTGCCTCTGCAACCTGGAGGTGTTGGTGACTCCCCTGGGCCACCCAAGCTTTTCCTCACAGCGTTACACAGGTTGTGCCCTCCATCTGGAATAAGAAAAAAGCACCACCACTGGGGAGCTCATGGGAGTGCAGGCAGGGGCTAGACTGTCACCCTTCAAAGGAGGCACCAGGATCACCTCCATTGTTCCAGAGGAGTAAACTGAAGCTTCTAGAGGTTCCCATTTGGCCTCTGGGAAAACCTATTAGATAAGGAAAGAGTGAGGGGGAAAAAAGGACCAGCACACATTTAGCACCTACTGTGTACCAGGGCTATGCCAGCCTTGGATGTATGCTCCCGATCTAAGATGCTATAACTTGAATGCCAAGCTGTCCCATTTTTCCAGAATAGAAATTTTTGATCCGTGTTTAGTTAGAGGAGAGACACGCAGACTTTGTTAGTTTGTTTTTTATCTGGTGTGATGAGGTAAAGGAGTTTCTCTCTCTGCCTCTTTCCTCATTGCCAATCCTTTTTGTTCCTTGGCTTGCAGCTGTTGTCTGTCTTTGAGGCTCACGAACCATTTGCAGGAAGAGCTCTAGAGAATTTGGGAAGAAGAGGGGTGGGGAGGAGAAAGGTGCGTGGTTTTTCAAGAAGCAGGAAGACATAAGGAAAATAAAGGTGTTCTCGAGTGTGTCACCTGCAGCCTTGTCAGGGAACATTTCTTTACATGGCTTCTTTTTCCCCTCCCTCATGCCTAGCTGGTTCTTCATCATTTTTTAACATCTCTTTGGGGACAGGGACATGAAAGTGAACAGGAGGTCAAAGTCAGGAATTCGGGGTTCTGAGGTGGTCTGTCTGATAGGCTCCCTTCGTCCGCGGCTGTGCCCTTTGTGGGGGCAGGTGAGGCTGGTTCACAATTCTGGTCACATCACCAGCCCCTGGGTGACAGCATCACACCTCCGTCCATCCATTTACATTTCAAACCAGCACCCACCTGCTCTTGATTAATTATTCAGTAATGCTGGTCACTTGTGAGCTTTTCTGAGCTCCTATTTCATGTAAAAGATCCACTCCTTTTTTGGCCAAATCTTCTTTCCCTGATCCTTGTGTAGTTTTTGAAATGAAATAGTACGCATTCCTTTTGAGCCCCCAGCACTCACGTATTGGCTCCTCTTCTTTGCAGTGGTACACCTGGATATTGGGTTAGCAGGGCGGCAGGGCGGGAAGGGGATCGCCTGTCGGGCTCCCCTTCTCTGCCTACCTCTGACCTTGGCCAATTCCCCCTCATGGAGCTCCATTTTTTTTTTTTTTTAAGATTTATTTATTTATTTATTTATTTGTCAGAGAGAGAGAGAGAGTGAGCAAACGAGCACAGGCAGACAGAGTGACAGGCAGAGGCAGAGGGAGAAGCAGGCTTCCTGCCGAGCAAGGAGCCCGATGTGGGACTCGATCCCAGGACGCTGGGATCATGACCTGAGCCGAAGGCAGCTGCTTAACCAACTGAGCCACCCAGGCGTCCCGATGGAGCTCCATTTTTTAATAAGTAAATCAAAGGGTTTGGAATGCTTAGTCTTAAGGTCTGTCTGCTCTCTCTTTAATTATTGAGGGCATCTAGGAGAAGTCACAGAGGGACATGGGCTTTAGAATTCAAGAGGATTTGGGGTGTCTCCACTGCCTCTGGCACCTATTTGCTTATTTCTGTGAGACTTTGGGTAAGTTAGGTCATCTATCCGCATCTTACTTTCTTTTTGTCTACAATGGGGGTGGAAATATACAGGTAGCAGGGTGGGAGTGGGGTTTAACAGGAACGCATGAAGTGAGACTGGCCACAGGTAATGATCGTGGACCATGGGAAGATGGCGTACTAAGGATTTAACCTTGACCTTCACAAGCAATGCAAATAAAACGGTTGACACAGAAGCAACCTTCAAGAACAGATAGGCAGTTTCTTGTGGGATTACCTTTACCCCAGGCAAAATTCTCACTGGTGCCAATGTTGGGGGGTGGGCGTGCCACGTGACGAAGCCACCTCAGTTCTTGGAGTTTGAAACCTCAGTTCTTGGGTTTGTCCTCCAGACTTTTTTTTTTTTTTTAAAGATTTTTATTTATTTATTTGACAGACAGAGATCAGAAGTAGGCAGAGAGGCAGGCAGAGAGAGAGAGGAAAGCAGGCTCCCTGTTGAGCAGGGCTCGATCCCAGGACCCTGAGATATGACTTGAGCCAAAGGCAGAGGCTCTAACCCACTGAGCCACCCAGGTGCCCCTGTCCTCCAGACTGTTAAATTCTGGCTCTAACACTTACTAATTGTGTGCTGTTGGAAAAATTTTATTTTCCCTGGCCTTAGTTTCATCATGTTCAGAATGGTTCTGATTCAACCCAGCTCAGAGGGGATATTGTGAAAAAATTAAACGCAAAAGGTGGAAGCATCTGGCAGATAGTAGGCCTGCAGCTGACGACTTTGCTTTCTTAACATCGTGATGAATGAAGTTCTGGTCAGTTCTCAAGACAGAGAAGGAAAAGTCCAGATTTTTCTGTTTTGTCACCAAAAGTATTATTAAGTTTTCAAGGAAACAGAGTGCATCCTTTATCACGTAATAAAACGGAATCTACTGTTTTTCTGGCCATGAAAAAAAAAAGCATAAATATAACTGACATTAATTCTCTGTGCGTCTTGCGTCTCATCTCCCTGGTTTACAGTTTTTAGAATCCAAATGTCCATCTGTCTTGGAGACCTTTCTAGTCTCTAGAAAAGAAAACATTGCCTAGATATAGTCGTGCTGTTTCATGCGGCTGCCTCAGAGTCCCCTTTCATGCTTCCCTTCTGCTGACAAGTGCACGAAGTCAGGATGCTGACCTACGGCTTCCTCTGCCCCCGCGGGTTAATTCCCATCACAGGCCGCTCTGCTGTGTTAATTTCATCATAGCCTCCCCCTGGCTCTTCCGTGGTGAGAACACAACAGAGGACATGCATCTCGGTGTGCATTGCTCATCGCCACCCATGTGGAAAGAGCAGCTAGAACATCGTGGACACCCGGGCCCTTCCGTCTATGGTGTTTATACAGTCCCGAATCAATCAGAGAGCTTCTGATCTATGAAGCCCATTAATGCACAGCACACAGTATTATCTGATGGAGAGTCCTGTGATTGAGAACATTAAAATCTTGACTTAGTTTTCCAGTCCAGGCCCCCCTTGGCTCATTCATTCTGAGCCACACTCCTTGGATTTCAGGTCAAATGTCTGCTTTCTCCGTAAGAGGCAGAGAGTGAGCGAGCGAGCAGGATCCTGGGCTTTGGGCAGTACTTGGCATTTAGTGCCAGGATATAGTAAAAGAACAACAAAAATGCATCTATTTCCCATCTCTAATGAAAAAGTGATCAAACTGGGGAAGTAAGACAGATCCCATTTGGTTCTCAAGTAATTTCTGGGCTCACGCAGGGGTTGGTGCATCAGGCTAAGGGGTCTCTGTCCTGTGAAAGGTTGAGTGGCTGCCTGCTGGGGTCTCCTGTCCTGCTGGGGAGAAACTCAAGCCCCAGTGGGGAGGTCAGCTGGGACCTGGGTGGGAGGAAGGCAGAGTGGAGGGTGGAGACTGGAGAAGCCTTCCTCCGGCTTCCTCCTTCCATGTATACGAGACAGTCCCCAGAGCTCACACTTCAGGGTCCCTGGCTCCCCTCCCCCTACTGCCCACAACCCCCCTCCTGGTCTCAGGTGCAGCCCAAATGTCCTTACTCCATGGCAGGTGCTTCAGTCATAGAAGTGTGTTTGGCGACCCTCAGGACCTTCTTCCTCCATTTGAGACACCAAGAGCACAGAACTGCCCCTGCCTACTTTGCAACATGTGTTAAGAAGAGGCAATGGAATCATACCCGAGGTTACTAAGAGGCTGAAACAGTGTAAATACACAGGTGTTAAACAGAAATCCCTGCCCACTGAATCATAGATGGGTTGGAACCCCTCAGCCAAACTCAGCAGTGGCCAGCCATGGTCATCCCTGGGGGCAGGGTGGCAGCCTGGCCTGGTTGAGTTGCCTCCCATCAGTTGCGGAGGAAACTAGTATGCAGAATGGCCAGAGCGCCGGGTGTCGCCTAGCTGGAGCTGCTTCTCCCTCCCACACTCCCCTCCTGGCCCTGATCAGTTGGTAGTATGAGCCACTGCACCAGCAGCGGGTATCCCCAAGATGTAGCATCTGGTAAGGGAGGAGGCGGCTGAATGTGCAGGCTGGGAGCTGTCCACCTGTCAGCAGTGACTCAGAAGGAAGACTGTTTTACACTGGGTGAGCCTGAGACAATGTTGAGTTCGTGGATGGGCTGACTCTTCTGCATGGAGGGAGGCCAGAAGCCTTTTGCGAAGATGAATCACTTTTCCTACCTTCCCGTGGCTGCCCAAGGTGTCCCTTGGGCCAGGGCTGGGAAAACATGGCAAAACTCTGAAGCTTTGCTGTGGTTCCCATTGTTTTGTTTTGTTTTAAATTAAGTCCGTGACAATGGTTATAATATCCAGGCATGCGGACAATTGTCAGACTGACATCCCATCTTCATTTTGAAGAGCATTTAAGTGGGAGTGAGATGATAACACTGTTAAAATAAGGTTAATGACAGAATAAATGCTAACCTTCCTGACGATGGGAAGAAAAATAATGAACGGCCAAGGCTGGTTACATGGAAATGTCATCAGTGGCCACACAGGTAGAGAAAGTTACTACCATGGAGGATGAAGTTGGGCTGTGCAGAAAATGGGGTCCAGGGTAACTGTAGCCTCAGAAAGATAAAGCTGATTTTTCTTTCGCATGGAAGTCTGGGCCTAGATGGTCAAGGGCTGTGGGAGTCTTTTCCTCCACTCCTTTGTGTCTCTCCTTGGGAATGACAATGGCTTCGACTGACACACTACCCTCCACCCTCCATCTCTTGCTGCTTCTTTCTCATGCTTGCACTTGAGCCTCTATTCCCAAGGACATCTCTTTGTCCAAGGTAATGGGTACAGAGCTGTCTAACACACCTGCATTCCTGCTGGCCAGAAAGAGGGCTGGGAGGCACTGGTAAAGGGCAGATGCCTGCTGTTACCTGTAGAAGGTTCCCAGAAACTCCTACATGGCACCCTCGTCTACACCCCCCCTGCCCAGGCCACAGCCATGTGGCCACGCTTAGCTAGCTCTGTCCTATAATCAGGGCTTTGCCAAGACCAAGTTCTGTGGAAGAAGTGGAATTTATATAGACTGTGCTCAGCTCTACCAGTGAGATGTTCCTGGATGTCTAATAGATTCCAAGGTTTGGATAGTCAGGGGATGTTTTGGGATGAGAAGAAAGGAAGGATTTTCTGCATCCTTTATTATTTCTGGTTTTTTTTTTTTTTCTCCTTAAGTGGCCATTATCTCAAAAACACTGGGGATAAGGTGGCAAGTACTGAACACAAACACTAAGAATTGAAGAGAAGCACTGGGTAGGATGGTTCCTGAAAGCCCCCTCAAGCCTTGGCTTCCCTAATTGATAAGCTGTTCTGGAATGGTTCTGTCTGATACAGTGCTCCGGCAGGTTAGTAAAAAGGAGAAGGTCATGTTGAATCCATGTGTTCCCACCTTTCACAGCAGTTGAGAATCCAGGCTCTCTTTCCATGAGTAATGACCAAACATAACAATTAAACACATATCACACCAGATGAGAAAACCCCAGGAAGATACTCTGTGTCCACTCCGTTCAAGTCTGAAATCTATTGCGGATATTGGCAAAGTGGCTCAGGCAGTTAGGGAGGTGGAAGATGGGATGGCAACCCCAGAGATGATTGAGATAGAAGGCAATTTGCACATTCTGCTCTTAGAAGCTCAAAGAGTGCTAAATACCGTGCCTAATATGACACAAAGTGAATATTTACTTATGCAATGGTGACTCTCAGTTAAGACGGAATGTGTTCATTAGTGGTAGAGATTGTTTGAGAATGCTTTCTGCGGTGCAGAAGTAGTGTGTGAATCCTTGTTCATATCATCTTCAGCACAGAGAAAGGCTCCACCTACATATGGGGTGCATGCTTCCCCGTGATGAGCAAAGTTTAACTCTCTGCCCTATATTCTCTGAAGCTCTTCCCGGGGATAGGGATACTCCAGCCACACAGTTGCAGCTGGCGACATCTGTAATCCTTCCTTCCAGGGATGAGGCCAAAGTGTTGGTGAGAAGGCACGTGAGTAATCCTACTCATGTGTATTATCTGTGCAGCTTCTAGAAAAGTCCTTCTGATAGAAGGAGGCACTGAACTAATATGGGAATTTAAGAGAACATACTTCATTAAAGAGGAAACCTCCTTTTAACTCCCAGACAGAGCCAGAGGTTCTGTCCAACGAAACACTTCCTTTCTAATCTGACTTCTGGAGTTCCACTTTGGAATATGGAAAAGTGTCTCTTGAGTTAAGTACCTCTCAGATAGAGAAAGGTTTTTCTTGACTCCTTCAACAAGGAGCTTCGGGCACTGTCCCCGTGTTCAGTGACTCTGTCTCTGCTGATGAATTCTCAAGTTCTCCCGGTGGGTGGGCTGCCAATGTTCACTTGAGAAAGTGAGAGACTACTGAGAAAGGAGAGACTGAGCTAGCGAAACCTTTCTACTTTCTTCTTTCCAGGATCCTCTTCAGGAAGATTCCCGTGAGCCTGACTCAGAAGAGCCGCAGTCTGTCCGTGAACCTGTTACCTTTGAGAATTTGATCTTCCTTCTGCAATAGCTTGAGATGGCCACGTTTTCCTCTTCTCTAACTTCCTATCAGCTTTTCAAATGGTGGATTTAGAAAAACTAGAGTTATTCTAGCATTGATTATGTGATCTCAGATTCTCACAAGTAGTTTTCCTCCATATCAATATTGGGAGGAATTCGGTAGCAAGCTAGATGATGAGGGGGGAGCACTGGAATGGAAGTCCAAAGGTGTTGTAAACTGGGGCAGGTTACTTCATCTCTCTGACACTTTGTTTCATCAGCTCTAGATTAGAGTGTGGATTAAAATGTTTCTAACTACCAAAGCCTATAAATCCTGAAAGCTGTGCTCCAGATGAGAAAACACACACTGGCAAATGTATATTTATTCACTCTTCTGCCATGCTTTTGTAGACTGGTTCCAGAGAGTTCTGAAATCACCTAGTAATAGCGTTATCTTAATTCCATATTGAAGATACAGTTCCAATAACTTAACCATAAGACTTGTACACTGGCTGACTTCCATCCTTTCCCTAATGAAGTAGATTAATTAATCCAGGCAATTACTGTCAAGCAAAGGAGCAAGGTTGGACATTCTCTGAGAAATTTGGTGGTTGTACAGCTGATATGGTTAATTTGCAAGACCTCGGATGGAACATTTTAATTAATTATTTCAGTTATTATTATACTTAGATAGTGCTGGATGGGTAGAAATCTATTAAAATGATAAAGTTTGGGTCATTTTACCGACAAAAAGGATGAGCGTCCTTCCACCTTTTCTTTTTTCTCTCTAGAACCATAGCTATTAGAGAAATTATATCATGATATTGGGCAAATAAATTAATCAATCCCAGCCCAAAAGTAGTTTAAGAGCAAACCATTAGAACCCTCTCCCAGTCACATGGAGGCCTATTGAGAAGCAATGTGTAAATAGAGCAAAGCTTATGAAATGAAATTGACAGGATAGAAAATTTTCATAGACATACCCCCCAACAAGGACTTTTCTTACACATGTCTCCATTACCTTGATAAGATTGGGAGGTAGCCAAGTGGCTCTATTTAAATTTAAAGTAAATAGTGGCAATTAGGCCCTCAGGGTACATCCTCCTCCCTCCTTTATTCACTTCAGGTTCATTATTTTGGAATTTTCAATTATATTTTTATGTTTCCAGTCCTTGGAGGAGGCTGAATATGACATTTTGACAGTGGAATCTGAAAGAGCTACAATTCTAGATTCTGTAAATATTTCTTGATCATAAAAATGTCTTATTTTAACTTTGATTACTGTCTCATTGGTCAAGCCCTTTGGATTAGATATACATTTTATTGCAAGGTCAATCCCCCAGATTCATGGAATAGAGGTCTGCTTTTCAGAGGTTCAAACTGTGGGTGGTTTAGTTCATATCCTTTACCCCAAAATGAAAATTCTGGGATTCTCATCAGACTTCTCCCAAAGCAGACCTTTAAAGCTTCCCCAACACATGTAAAAACCAAACTTTATGGGGATCCAAGGCCAGCCAGGAAATTTTAACAAAGACTAAATTTTAGAACAGCGAATCTTCAGTTGTGCAAAGGACATTGCTAAACTTCTGGGTTGGAAGGTATCCTGATCTACCTAATTCTATTTATGAAACTGCATATGTGCTTTGAAACTCCATTTAGATCCAACTCTTTCAGCTAGAGATGGAAACCATATGTGTGTCTAAGGCCCATATGTTAGGGCTTGGAGAGTCTTAGATTTTGTTTTGATTTCCAACGCAGCATCATTTTCAGATTTGGAGACATCTGGGTACATCCTTGACCCTCTGTGTCATGCGGCAATATTTTTGTTATCCATTATTCTTCTTCTTCTTAGATGATTCCCATTTCCATATGCTTAGAAAGGTGTTGTGGTCTTTGGCTCTCAAAAGATCACTCTAAGGGAAACAGAGAATCAAAGTAAATATGCGGAAAATCAAGTTCACAGTCTTATACCTGTGTGAAATAGTATTTTGTTTATTGTTTACATGAATGCATTAGGGCTTCTTTTCTCCTTCACTCACTGTTTCTTTTCTCTAGTGTGGACTTCCATTTCTGCTGCACACATGCCCAAGGATTGTGGGCATATGCCAGTGTGAGGATGGCTGGCTGACCTCCAAATCTATTTCCCCATTCTTTCGAGGTGATAGTCTAGTTGTAGCCAGGCACGTGACCTCTCAAGGACTATCTTCCAAATCTTACTGGTAGGTGTGTGTTGAAGATCTTATTGATGAAATGTGAGCAATAGAGATAGGAGATATTTCAAGGCCTATGTCCTAACACACAGCCTTTCCCTTTGGTTGGTACTAAGACAGAGAAGAGTCTAAAACAAGCTTCAAATGCAGATGATGGCAGTATCCTGGAGGATGATGGACAAAAGCAATGGAAAGAACTGAATTCTTCTAATTTCCGCAAGGAGCAGAGCCACATGTTGACCGCCCCCACCCCCCACCCCACAACTGGATTGGCAGGAAGAAAGCTTCTTTGTCCTTAAAATCATGTGTAGATCTTAGGGCTTATGCATCATATAATTAAAGGAAAAGGAATCCTTTTCTGAATAAAACCAAGAGAGATTCTTAGGCTGTGGGGACATAGATTCAATAGGAAATCAGTTCTCCAAACAAAACATGTAGAGATCCATTCAGGGAAAAATAGCCAGTATGGTTTTTTGGCCTGATGATATTGAGAGCTGGAAGAGTTGTTTATTCAACACGAACTCATTTTTCTTTGTTGGTTGGTCACTTCAAACTCTACTCTTGAAATTTTTAACAGTTGAGTTAATCACGGGGTTAGTCGTTGTTGAAAAACATCTCTTCAGTGAAAGGGAGCAGACATAAGAATGAGAAGCCACGTGTGTAAGATTTTCCTGAGGGCAGAAGGTCTGGGAGCTTTTCTCAGTAGCTCACCCCCCTGGGGGCAGGCTTTAGTGGACAGCTCCTGGGCGCTGGTAGGTGAAATCCGCTGGGACCTCAGTCTATGATTTTATCTGACTTAGCCTCAAGTCTCTAAACTATGACTTGGCAATGATGACACCCATCTCATTCATTTTTACATCTGGTGGATCATTTGCAATAATGTCTCTATGGTATCTGGCACATAGCACGTGTTCAATAAACGGTGTTCTGAGGTTGAGGGCGACTTCTCACAGTTTCCCATTGCTGATGGTGGCTACAGATACGGGGTGTGTGGAGGCAAGGACAAAGACTTGTGTTTCCATGAAAGCGAAGAAGGAGGGGCTGGACTTCCAGATTGGCTTCCATTCGACTGATTCAAGATTTCAAGGACCAAGATGTGCCAAGCCTTTTAAAGATCTCAGAGGATTAATATGTTTTTAAACATAAAAAATAGCTATATGGGGGTGCCTGGATAGCTCTGTCTGTTTGGTGACCAAGTCTTAATTTCAGCTCAGATCCCGATCTCATGGGTCGTGGGATTGAGCTCCCCCCTCATCTGACCTTACCCTCAGTGGGGAGTCTGCTTGAAGATTCTCTCCCTCCGCCCCCCCCCCCCCCAACTCGCACACTCTCTCCCCCATAAAAGAGATACCTGTTAAAAAATACACTCTAGGGGTGCCTGGGTGGCTCAGCGGGTTAAAGCCTCTGCCTTCAGCTCAGGTCATGATCCCAGGGTCCTGGGATCGAGCCCCGCATTGGGCTCTCTGCTCAGCAGGGAACCTGCTTCCTCCTGTCTCTGCCTGCCTCTCTGCCTGCTTGTGATCTCTGTCTGTCAAATAAATAAATAAAAAATCTTTAAAAAAATACGCCCTATATTTTTGCATCTTTTATAGTATATCAGGATTTGCATTGGACTTGATGCACCGTGTTTGACTGACAGCGTGTAGTCCAAGGGAATGTTTGAATATACAAATGCATGGCTCAGTGGGACTGTCAGTGGTGCTTGTGTGATGTTTATAATGGTATTGAATATAAAAAAAAAAGCATGGTCTGGGTGTTTTGTAGACAGATGCCACGTGCCTTTTTTTTTTTTTTTTTGGCATTGTACAGTTTAATCAGATGGTATAGTGGAGAGCTTTGTGCAAAACGTGATAAGTGGTAGGAAACAACTGTGTAAGCTCTGATGTAAAGACCCTGAGGGCTGTGATGTAATTTCTTTTCTTTTCTCTAACATCAATTAATTAACATATAGTGTATTATTAGTTTCAGAGGTAGGGTTTAGTGATTGATCAGTTGCAGATAAAACCCAGGGCTCATCATATTTCGTGCCTTCCTTACTGCCCATCACCTGGTTACCCCGTCCCCACCCTCCCAGCTCCCCTCCAGCAACCCTCAGTTTGTGTCTTAGAGTTAAGAGTCTCGGGTTTGTCTCCCTCTCTGATTTCATCTTGTTTTAATTTTCCCTCCCTTCCCCTATGTTCATCTGTTTTGTTTCTTAAATTCCACATATAAGTGAAATCACATGATCATTGTCTTTCTCTGACTGACTTATTTCATTTGGCATGATACCCTGTAGTTCCACCCATGTTGTTGTAAATGGTAAGATTCCCTTCTTTCTTTTTTTTTTTTTTGATGGATGAGTAATATTGCCTTGTATATATATACTATCTCTTCTTTATCCAGTCACCTGTCAGTGGAACTCTGGGCACCTTCCATAGTTCGGGTATTGTGGACATTGCCATTATAAGCATTGGGGTGCAGGTACCCCTTCAAATCACTATATTTTGTATCCTTTGGATAAATACTTAGTAGTGTAATTGCTGGGTGATAGGGTAGCTCTATTTTCAACTTTTTGAGGAAATTCCACACTGTTTTCCAGAGGGCTGGCCCAGTTTGCATTCCCACCAAGAGTGTAGGAAGGTTCCCCTTTCTCCACATCTTCCCCAACATCTGTTCTTTCATGACTTGCTAATTTCAGTAATTCTGCCTAGTGTGAGGTGGTATGTGATGCAATTTCTATTCAATCTTCCATGTACTTTGATTTTGAAGACAAATCATCATGACCCGGCTCACGTTTGTCTTAAAGCTTCATTAGGAGTGGCTTTCGATTGCTGTCTCTTACTCTTCTGAGAATTCAAGAATCACACATTTGCCCTGGGATGATGTCAGGTGTGGTTTTAGAAAATCAGTTGATTGAGAAGATTTGGTTATAGCTGAAATGAGCATCCTCAGAACTTAGTGAGTTCCATAACTGCTTTTGGCAGTGCAATGATCAAGGTGGAAAAGTTCATGACTATGGTGATCAGAGACAATTAGAAAGTTGAACATAAGGAATGGACACCAGGGTCCAGTTTTTTGGTCATATGTAGAAGCTTTTACCTCTGTAACTCGTTGTTTTCATGAATCCATATGATTGTGTTTGTATACAGAAAATAAAGTAAATGGTTGAGGTAGTTATAATCCAAACTGCCCCTCTTTACCAATTGCTTATGTAAAATATATTACATATTTAGAATAGTAAATAACAATTGAGTGCTGAAAAGTTTGAGCCCAGAAACAAATACATACAGATTTACAAATCTACAAAGATGCACTGTGCAATCCATGACTGGTTTATTCATTTGGAAGACTGAGGCAAATGTTGTAGATCTGTCATTCATGGAACAATTGGTTTCTTTGGCCCCATGGCCTACCAACAGTGTCCAAAACCGGACCAACCATCTTACACAGGTCTGTCATTAGGCTGCAAGAAAGAATAGGCATGAGAGAGAGGTGTGGATTGGTGGATTGCGGTTATCATTCCGGGTAAGACAACTTGATATAGCCCTTCTGATGAAGAGGTATGAACTTCCAGTTATAAAATAAATAAATCACAGAGATGGAAAGTACAGCATAGGGAATATAGTCAATAATATTGTAATAACATTGTATGGTGACAGATGGTGTCTACACTTCATGGTGACCCCTGAATCATGTATAGAATTGCTGAATCGATATGTTGTACACATGAAACTAATATGTTACTCTATGTTTGCTCTACTTCAATAAAAAAAATTATCATGGGCCCATTTGAAGGCTACATCTCCTGTTTTCCTCCTGCATCTCAGGCTGCCCCTTCTGGGGCTCTTAGTCTTGTAAATGAGGATTTCTTCACGGCACCTTACAGACCGTCACAATTTTTTCACTCGACTCCTGTCCTGAGAAATCTCATCCATTCCTGTGGTTTCGGTTTCATTCATACTCCATACTTGTGCCCCCCAGTGCAGAGCTTTCTACCAAGCATAAGATTCATCTTCAGGTTCACTTACTTATTAACATGCCTGTCTGAGTCATGACCCTTAAATTCAAAATGTCTAAGTCTCACTTTATCACTTCATCACGTCTTCCCTCTAAGTCTCTGTCTCCACTGGTGCTCCCTCTTTATCTAGTTGCCCAAGATATCCCTTCCCTCAACTCCACCCTGCAATCAGTCAATCCGCCAGTCCATCACTGATCAGTCAAATCTCCATGTTCCCGGCATTTCTGTAGTTCAGGTCCCCATCATTTCCCACCTGGCTTTTCTTTCAGACTTCTGGTTTCCTCCTGCTAGAGGACCCATGCAGTAGAGTTTATCTTGTTTCGCAATCATATACTTGTGTGACTGTATGATGCTTATCTCTGTCTGTAAACATGAGTTCCAAAAGAGCATGGACTGGACCCATTTTTGTTCACATTGTCTGGTTACCTAGCAGATGGTAGAAGTTTAGTTCATATTTGGTATTTGTTGAATGAATATTTGAATTAATCTGGTTTCTTGCTATAGCCTGATCACACACTCTGTCTTTAGTCTTGCTCTTATATATTTCACTTACTATCTTGCAAAACATTTAAGGCACATCTAATCATGCTATGGCCCTCCATATCATCCTCCGATGAATGATAAGATCTGAACCTCTCCACACACTTACACACCTTAGACTTTCTTTCTTTCTTTTTTTTTAAATTTGAGAGAAAGAGAGAGAGAGAGAGAGAGAGAAAGAGAGATCATGAGCAGGGGGAGGGGTAGAGGGAGAAGCATATTCCCCACTGAGTAGGGAGCTCGATCCCAGGACCCTGGGATCTTGACCTGAGGTGAAGGCAGATGCTTAACTGGCTGGGTCACCCAGGCATCCTATATACCTTAGACATTCATGATTTGTCCCCACCAATATCTCTAGCCCCATTTGTTTTTTGTGCAAGTAGGGTGAGGGAGAGAGGGAGAGGGACAGAGGGACAGAGGAAGAGGAAGAGAGAGACTTTCCATGCAGACTCTGCACTGAGCATGGAGTCTGATGCAAGGCTCAGTCTCAGGACCTCTAGACCATGACTTGATCGGAAATCAAGAGTTGGACATACAACCAACCGAGCCACCCAGGTCCCCTGCTTTTCTTTTATTTTTGCTGCCTGCCTCCCTCCTGTCTCCCATCCCCTCTTCTTCTGCTCTCAAACCATCCTAGCCTTGCTAATTCCTCCTCATCCTCCATGTCTGGACTTAGATGTCACCTGTCAGGAATCTTTTTGTGACCCTCCAAGATGCTTCATGAACCCACTTGGAGCCTCTGCAGTAATTTGCATATGTCACCACACTCTGAATGATTACATGTTTTTCTCCCCACTGTACTGCAAGAGTAGAGTCCAGCACCTGGGAAAAAGTAAATGAATGACAGATGGATGTGTAGCTCTGAGCACCAGGATGTGTGGTGCTTTCAAGGGACAGGGCAGTCTCAGAATGATGGTGAGTTGGGACTTGGGTTGGGACAGGGTCATGGAGCCCTACAAAGGTTCTTCTCAATCTAACCAGATTCCCCTGCTCCTGCCAGGACCCCCACTGGCAATTATTAATAAGAGACAGGGTGAGAGAATGAGGGAAAGTAGTAAGTGCACAATGAGGAAGGAGGAGTGAGGGTGGAGAATGGATAAAAAATACACAAAGACAGTGATAGAGAGCTTAGGGGTGTTACTGCTCATTACAGTCTGAGTGATTTGTGATCTAAATTGTTCCATAGTGACAACATTACTGTGTGATGGAGTTTCCTGACTTTGTTTTATTGGGATGTGGTTGCTCTGTGGAAATGGTCAAATTCTTTGGTACTTTGGGGAATATGGATCTTAATTCCAATCACCATTCTAATTCTTTTCTTTTAAAAATATTTTTTATTAATTTGACAGAGATATAGTGATAGAGGGAACACAGGCAAGGCAAGGGCAGACGGAGAGGGAAAAGCAGGCTTCCTGCTGAGCAGAGAGCCCAATTTGGGGCTCAATCCCAAGACCCTGGGATCATGACCTGAGCCGAAGGCAGCTGCTTAATGATTGAGCCACCCAGGCACCCCAATCATTCTAATTCTTCTAATTCTGGCCAGTCATAGAATTGTTTGTTGTCTTGGTTCCTTTATTTATTTATTGTCCTCATACAGCTTAATTAAAGTTGGATTTTCAGTGATTACTTGCTCTTTTTGGCACCCAGGGTAATTTTTTAGAGAAGCTTGAGCTTGGTTAATATTTAAAAATTAAAGTAATATGCAGCAGAACTCCTGTTTTTCACTTATTGGTAACTTTCAAAACTTGTGCCTCTTAACTGAAATTTCCGTGCTTAGTCATGGCCCAAACTGAAACAGTTTTTAGGAAATCAACAGTCAGCACTTTTTACATACTTTTCATGTAAGTTGAAGATGGGAAATATTTGTGCTTTGTGAGTAACATTTCAGTTTTTCTAGTTACTAGTGAAACAAAACACCTAAATCGAAAAGCCCAGAAATACACAGACATAAAGGTCAGAGAATTAAAAAAAAACACACTGAAATTAAAAAGAAGCTGGGCACCTGGGTGGCTCAGTCTATAGGACTCTTAATTTCAGCTCAGGTCATGATCTCAGAATCTTGGGATCAAGCCCCACATTGGGCTCTATGTTCAGAACAAAGTCTGCTTGTCCCTGTCCCTCTCTTCCTTCCTCTGCTTGTGCACTCTCTCTCTCAAATAAATAAATAAATAAATAAAATCTAGAAAAAAAAGGAAGGAAATATTGTTAACCTACCACTTGGTCATTGCTGATTTTCTATATATTGAAGATCTATCTTTATCCCCAGTAAGGCTATGTCTGTATTTAATAGTGAAGTATGCAGTGAAACCAATAAAAGTAATTTGTACCATTATGTTCACTTGAATTCAGTTCAGCAGACATTTCTTTTTAAATATATATGTGTATTTCTTAAAATAAAGATTGTGTATATTAAGGTGTATGACTTGATTATTTGCTACACATTATATAATGAAATGATTATGGAGTCAAGCCAATTAACATATTATCTTTTTTTTTTTAAAGGATAAACTTTTTCCCCCCAAAGATTTATTTTAGAGAGACAGGGGGAGACAGAGAGAGAGAGAGTGAGCAGGAGGGACAGAGGCAGAGGAAGAGGGAGCATCTCAAGCAGACTCCCTGGTGGGTATGAAGCCCTATATGGGGCTTGGTCTCCCTACGCTGTGCTGAGATCACGACCAGAGTTGAAACCAAGAGTTGGAGGCTTAACCAACGGAGACACACCTGCCAACATATCACTTCCTATATAGTGATCATTTTATGTGTTTGTGTGTGATGAGACCACATGAAATCCACTCTTAGCAAATTTCCAGTATTCAATGTGGTATTAGTCATCACCCTGCCCGTTAGGTCTCTAGACTTGCGTATCCTACATAACTGTGACTTTCCACTTTGGGGCCAATATTTCCCCATTTCTCCCACCTTCCTGCTCCTGGTAACCATTGTCTTAATCTCTGACTCTATATACTTGGCTTTTTTATATTTCACCTATAATGAGATCATGCATTTTTTTCCTTTCTGTGTCTGGCTTATTTCAATTAGCATCATGGCTTCCGGGTTCATCCGTGTTGTTGCAAATGGCAGGATCTCCTAATGGAGTTATATATATGTGTATGTATATACACTATCTTTATTCACCCATCTTATTCAACATACATACACTTGGGTGGCTTCCATATTGGAAATGGGGGTGCCGCTATCTCTTTGAAGTACTTATTTCATTTCCTTTGGGCATATACCCCAAAAGAAGAATTGCTAGAGCATATGACAGTTTTATTTTTAGTTTTTTGAGGAGCCTCCGCACTGTATCAGCTTACATTCCTGCCAGCGGTACACCAGAGTTTCCTTTTCTCCACATCCTCCCAGCTCCTAGCTTTTATTTCTTTGGTAATATCCATCCTAACAGCTTTGAGTTGATAACGCGTTGTGGTTTTCAGCAAACCTTCCTGGAGTTCTCACTCTCTGCCAGGTACTGAGATAGTAGCGGGGATTAAAAAAATGGCCGTAATTTATCTTTGCTTTTGAGAAACTCAGTCTGCTGTGTGGGAGATCTGTGTCTCAGTTTTCTATGGTGGGTGTAACAACCACACCCTTAGTGGTTTACGACACACATTTGTTACCTTACAGTTTGGACAGAAAGATGTCCAAAATGGGTCTCAGAGGGCTAAAAACAAGGAGCCAGAAGAGCTGTGTTCCTTGTGAAGGTTCTAGGGGTGAATCCACTCCTTGTCTTCTCCACCTCTAGAGGCTCTCACATCCTTGCCTCATGGCTGCATCGCTCTGTTCTCTCCTTCTGTCCTCTCGCCTCCCTTTCTGTCTCTGACCCTCTTGCCACCCTCTTATAAGGACCCTTGTGGTTACATTGAACCCACCCGGATGAGCAATGTTGATCCCCCCATCTCAAGATCCTTAATTTAGCTACATCTACCATGTCCCTTTTGCCCTGTGAGGAAGCATATCCATAGGTTCCAGGGATTAGGACGTGAACATCTTTGAAGCCATTTCCCAGACTGTTACCACATGTAAATCACTACAGAATCATATGTCTGTTTATATGTTCATATATAGTCATGTATATATATATATATATAGTCATATTTAGTCATATAGTCATGTCCTTCTCTTCTGCTAATTAGTGGCAGGCAGTGGACACGGTCCTACACACCATGCCCAGACCCCACAAGCTAAAACTCAAGATGACGAGAAATGTAAGATAAGTTATGCCAAGCATTGCTATGGAGAAAACACTGGAAGCCAAGGCTTTGAATTGGAGGTCATATAGCAGCTTGACCTTGAAGTATAGGTTGATGAATTAGAGTACTGGAGGTACAAAGCCATGGAGACATGAAGCCGGGTGGCGTGTCTGGAGGGCAGCAAGCAACTGAGTTTGGTGGAAATCAATGTTTGTGTGTGTGTGTATGTGTGTGTGAGTGTGTGTTTGTGTAAGGGACCAGGGACCAGGTCTGGGGCTCATGGATGACAGGAGACCTCATACCAAGCAAGGAGAGAATGGTACTTGGGCTAGATTATTTGGGAAACAGCCAGAGAATGTATAGGGAGCAAAAGTAAACCAGGAACATACTAGAAGGAGGACACTCTGGTCTCATGGAGTCAAGGACAAAGTGACCAATCAGCACAGATATTTGCTGCTGTATTTCTTTATTTTCTGAGATGAGAATGATGCTTGGCTGTTGTTTTTGTTGTTGTTCTGTAAGAATTTTCCTTATAAGAAACTTTCAAAAGGAATTCAATGAAAAAAAAATTAATTTATTTGTGGGTCCCAAAACTTGGTTTAGACCAACCGTAGCCATAGCAGGAGCCTGGCGGTCCTCAGGAAGGTCCCTAAATTCCAAATACTTGCTCCCCCTCTTCAAATGGTATGTTGTCCAACTGTGTGCAACCTTTGGCCCTTCTGTCATTGTCAGAAGCATAAAGCATTGTCACTCCTTTATCATTGTCAAACGGAAGGGGATAAGGTTTCAGAGATAAAAAAGACAGCTTCTTGAGAGAGAGAAGAGAAGCTTCGAGGCAAAGTTTGGCTACTTTAAGCCAAAAAATGTATTTTTTCAATTACCTGAAGATTTTTAGACAAATGGAAAACTTTAGAGTGGGATTATTCAGAAAATTAATTTGGAACTTCAGAGTCCATGAGTGAGGGTTTCTGGAAACCAAGTTTCTGTTCCTACAAATTGTCCTCTCTCTTGTGCCTAACGGATCATAGCGGTGAAGGGGATAGATCTGGAGTCGGCTTGCCTGGCCTCCCACCCTGCTCAGCTCTGCTCACTCGCTGGGTGACTTTGGTCCAACTGCTGGGCTTCTCTGTGCCACAGTGCCTTCATCTGCAAAAGGAAAAATGATGGGCTGTCCTAGCCTGGGTGCTCCTAGAGGCTCAGCGTGAACAGAGGGACCTGTCTGAGGTGTTTATATGAGAACAGAACCCCCGGCAGTGAACGGGAGGACAGTGCTCCCAGTGTTAGATGGACTTAGGCCAGATTGTCATGGTTTGAGGAAGACACCCTAGAAGAGATCATTGCAGATCTAGGGGGAAGAGAAAGGCTGTTCTCCTGTGGCAGAAACCTGCTGGTCAGGGCTCCCAGGCTCAAGGTCAAACACAGGCTTCCTTCCCGGACTTGGACCTAGGACAGACTGCCCTAGCTGTTCACTCGGACTCCTCTGGGTTCCCGCCACCCTTCATTTGACCATGAGTGTGGTTCTCAGTCGTCTGCTTGTAGCTTTTTCTCCTTTCCTGCTGCCATAAAATGTCTCCTACTTTGAAGCCTATCTTGTGGAAAGCGCTGACCATCGGAGTCTATTGTTTCACACTTGGATTTGGGACTTCCTCATAGCCACTTTAAAAAAATGAACAGACTTAATTTTTTTAGGGCTGTGCTAGGTTTATGGATAAGTGGAGCGGCACCTCTAAAGATTTCCCCTGAACCCCCTCTACCCCTCTCCCTTCCCCTCCCCCCCTTCCTACCCTCATTAGTCATATTTACATTAGTGTGACAGGCTGGTTACACTTGGTGAGTCGGTGTTGATTGGCTCACAATATCTGTACTGTCAATAATGCCAATAAAATTATTTTACTACAGTCTATGGTTTCCATTAGGCTTCATTCACCCTTCAGGTTGTATGTTCTATGTACATTCTATGGCTTTTGCCAAATGCATGATGACATGTATTTCCAAAGCAACAAAATTCCCTCCACAGTATTTAGGGGCACCAGTGCCCTGTGCCCTGTGCCATGTAGGTGACAGGGTATTGCTAACCTCTCCTTCGCCCTCCTCCCTTCTCCCAGCCAGGCTCAGGCAATAGCCCCAGGGACCATAATCGACTCACCCCACTCACCTGCAGCGATGACATCTTTCTAGCCATCTGATGGCCAGTGATCCAGCTCCACTCTGTTTTTCTGAGCAACTGCTTATGAGAACTGCGCTTGGATGGTCTGAAGGTAGGGGCAAAAGACAAGGTTGATGTGTGAGCAGTCAATGGGAGCAGGAGTAGGGAGCTGGGGGATAGAGTCTTGGAAGGAGGGAGAGCCTGTTTCGAGGGGGTGACTGAGGAGGCCGTGGTGCATGGCTGGCTGCTTGGTCCTGGGGACCTCATGAGGTGGGTCTCAGAACTGTACACCTTTGATGCCAGAGTGGCCAGCAGCCTTGCACTTCTTGGTGGCATGTGTGGGAGTGCAGAGCGGGGTTCTGTGGGCCCACCTGTGGCATCAGAGGAACCCAGGATGGAAGGGAAGAGGTGCAGGGAACAGGAGCCCCATCACATTGCCCTTAAGTTTGTAGCCCATGTGCAGTGGTCACTGCAACAGTGTTGGGCTGGGATTTGGGGGGTGGGTGTGGGTGGGAACCTCTGAGGTTGCAGCACTCACAGGGGAGGTGTAAAGTCCCAGCAGAGGGATGGAAAGGATCCAGAACATCGCTGGTGTATGGTGAGCTCTAAAGAAATATTGGCTTTGATGTTGACAATGATGGTGAGGTGATGATGGCCGGATGACAATGGTGATGATACCGTCATCAGCACTATTATCGCATGGGGAAAAAAGGAGCAAGCAAGCAGTGATGTACCTGCCAAGTGTGCTTGTCTCTCTCCTGGGAAGCTGTCCTATACCACAGAAGGGTCCTTGATGTTTCCTGACGTCAGCTGGTTTTTGGCAGTCCTTGGTCTGAACCTGGTCTTCTGGACAATTCAGATTTTTAAAGTAGATGCCTCTGAACGGCTTATCAGCACTGCAACAGTTCCACCGTGCCCTCTAGTCCCACCGCTGCCTTCCGGGTTCACCCTGAAAAATGACATCCTCTAGTTAGTCCCCACATTGGTGTGCCCAGAGTCATTGCCGTTTTATTGTACCGTTTTATTGTAATTGAGTATGGCCAGGGTACCTTGGGAAGGGTCAGAACAATCCCCCTCGGGGAACTGAATCTGAATAGAGGGAACAAAAGAGGTGAGGGTGCATGGAATACCTGCGGGGGTGAGCGGGGCGTAAGTCCCTCTGTGGGAGAAGCTGTTCCTAAACTGTGCTCTAGGTGGCGCCATCCACACCAGGCTCCTCCTGAATGGTGTCCCTGGAAGGTGTGTAATAACCCAGCGATGGGGCGGGGCAGTTGGCTCAGCTTCTCTGCCAGGTCACAAGGGAGATTTGAAATTTCCTGGGTACATGTGGTCTAGCTCACAGGACTCAGCAGTCCTCCCTGTTGCCTGCTTTTGTATTTTCAAGTTCTTCACTTGGAAGGCTGAATAGCTCTTCCCACCCCCAGTGGTGGACAGTATTTTATTCCTTTTGGGTGTCTAATTCTGGTATACATGCTTGTTTCCATCAGTTAAAGACCAAATTTAGAAGGCTATATGGTCACAACTAAGGAGCAAAATTTTCATTGAGTCTTCTCTTGGTTTCATGACCTATAAAAGGCAGTTTATTGGTTAAAGTAATGTTCTTGAGGATATTTACAAATACTCCAAACATTTTTAAGTATTTCAAATATTTTCCAATATTCCTATTATGAACGTATACCAGTTGATAGCTTTTTTGGTGAAGTTTACAGAGAAATGAGAAGACATCATGGTTAAACACCAAATACATTATGAATAAGTTGGAAACAAATTACAGGAATTTAAAGATTAAAGACAAATGACAGGGATTTAAGATGTATGTGTTCGCAATATGTTCTTAAATACAAGGCAGTTTGATTCTAGATCATATTAAGCCTAGATCAATTCAACAGAAATCTTTTTTGCGATGAGTGAATGTTACAACCGTTGCCAGGGTAATAAATATCTTCTACCTATTTCACCAAAATATTGGGTTTTTTTGTTGCTGTTAACGGAAAGAAAAATATGTTTGTCAGCCGTAATGAGTTCTAAAAGGGTTCTATAAATGCGGGTGTGCCTCGAATTAAGAAAGCCAGACATTTAAATAGTTGACCTTACAGAGCACATAAATTAGAGGGTAATTACTTAAATGTTCTTCAGTTTGTGAAAGGATTTACAACAGGGTTCTTCTAAATAGCTAACTCTCTAGTGAATTTAAATTGCTGGTGTGTGTGTGTTTTAAAATTAATTCCCCCCCTTTTTTTTAATTTAAAGAAACACACCTGTTGCCTAAAACAAGGTGTGTCTGAATTAAGAAAACCTGAAGGGTTTTCCTCCATGTTAAGCACATTTTTAGATTGCATTATAACTCATATGTACCAGACTTCCTTTGGGGAGGAGGGATTTTTCAGCAAAAAACTTCAAAGTCACTGCTGAACTCACTTACGTTCTGGCCCCTGGGAACTGGTTAGCACACCTTCTCCAGGTTCATCCTGGTGGTAGAAGGTTCCAAGTCATTCCATTCAGGCTCATGGCTAAGGGGAAGTGGTTATTTTGTGGAGCTCAAGGAAGGCCCTGGACTGAGCCTTTCTATCCTGGTGTGGGAATGAAGTGGAGGTGATCCCAGAGAAACTATTGACTGTGACTAGAACCTGATTCTGTGACCCTGAGTAAAGGTTCAACCCCCTCCCAGTGTTAGTTGCACCACCTCTTAAAAGGACATGAGGATTTAGCTGATGATGAGAAACTCTTCCCTTTGAGACTACTATTTGCAATATCTATACCTATAATAGATCTAAGTTCCATTTAAAGACCAACTCTGAGGAATATTATTCCTCAGGAGGTTGATCTTTTGAAATCATAGATGAATTCCTGCCTCTTGAGATCTTGTAGTGGCTTGTCTTTTCTGTGCCACAGCTTGTCTCTAACTAGAGGCTCTGTGAGTCCGTGACTTGGCACGTAGTGTGTTCTGTCCTTTCGGGCAGAAAGAATAACTTTGGGACTGAGGTCCAATGTCATGGTCCCCAAGCTTTGGTCTGCTGCCAATCACCAAGCCAAGGTACAGCATTCATCATTCATTTATTCAAGGAAGTTTCTAGGTCTTCCACTTTACGTTATCCACTGTTGTCCCCACTGGGTATATAGCAGGCCATGAGACACAAAGTACCTGTCCTCGTTGGGGTAGATAGGCCTTAGTGCCTAAAGCAAACAAATATAGAATTCTTGTTGGAAGAATTAGAAAAAAATAAAGAGGACATAGCATGTTTGTCCTGTGGTCATATGAATTTAAGGTAAAATATCGCCTATATACCAATATTATATATCCATAGTATTTTAGAACTAAAATTTCATTTATATTTTTGAAATAAGTGTACTATGGATGGTGATTAAAAAACCAGTAAAGTGAAAAACTGGTAAGCTAGCCAGGATTCCAAGATTGCCCCCCATGATCCCCACCTAGCAGTACTCACATATTCATGGAGGATTGCTATCAGGGTTGGTCTGTGTGAACGATGGAACATAGCAGAAGTGACAGCAGTCAATTCCAAAATTAGTTTCTAAAAGACATTGTGGTATCCACTGTGGTTGCTTTATTCTTCTTGGATCATGGATCTGGGGGAAATCAGCTGCCATATCATGAGGAGTCTAATAAAGAAGGCTGGGTGTTGAAGATCAGACAAGGTAGAAATAAAGTCCAGCACCACCAGCCACGGGAGGGTACAGAGGTTAGTCCTTCAGTCCAATTTGAGCCTTCAGATGATGGTAGCCCCAGCTGATGTAGCAACTGCACGTCATGGGAGAGGCTGAGCAAGAACCCCCCCCCCCCCCCCCCCACTGAATCAACCCTGGCCTCCTGACACTCAGAAACTATGAGATAATATTTGTGTTTCGGGGAAGTTGTTATATAGCAATAGCTAACTGATACAGTAAAACCCATTGTTTTCATATAACAACAACTCAAAAATGTAGCAGTTATTATTCCCTAAGAAAACAGATTCTTCCTGCAAAGCACTAGGAGCAAAATGATACTCCTTTGTATGATACTGTTGATCATTTTTTTTTTTTTTTTTTTTTACTGTTGATCATTTTATGTGTGGAAGTGTCCCTAGTGCTTGTTCAGGTTACTACTGGTTTAACATATCACATGTAATTATACATCAACTATTACTTCAGCTCGATTGCATATCTGGCTGAAATATCACCCTATCTGCTTTTCTTTAGCCAAACCCCACCTCTTTTTGGACACAAATAATACTTTTAGGACAAGTAATACAGCTCATTAAAATCTAGTTTTCTGGTGCCTCTGAAAAGGAGAAGGAAGATGATTTTACACCTGTCATTGCAGTATATTTATTAAGGACACCTTCGTTCACTGTTAGAAATGTCCATGTTTGGAGAAGTCATATGACCATCCTAGCTAAAAGCAAAAAGCTCATTTATTTATCTTGTGTTTTCTCATTTTTTTTTTTTTTTTGTAGGGCCTTGAGCTCACTTTTGAGGGTAAATGATGGAGTGATTGAACATGTGATATCTTTTCTGGTCAATAATATTTTCCCTCCTGATGTTTGTGTGGAGAGAGACAAGTCTCCCCTGGATTCCCAGAATTTCTAGGCAAATACTATTAGTTTTCAAAGTGGCAGCTGAGGGTCCAGCACCTGCCATAATAGTATTAACAATGGTGATGATAATTAATGAGTTTCTTCGCTTTCTGAAGTGTTTGGGGGAGATACAGTGAAAGTGATTCTTCCAGGGAAGAAAGGAGGAGTCTCTAAAGGATGTTGTAGGGCTGTTGTGCCCCCGGCTTCCCTAGCATGCCTGAAAGGAGCAGGCCTGGAAACTGATCAGCCCCCTCATCAGCACATGGGCAGCCTGCAAGGTTTGCTCTCATACAACCTGGGCAGTGAGCAGGGTCCCACCATGTGGGCAGACCTGGAGGATTCTGGACATTAGGGTGGGTCCGATTTCAGCACTCACAGCTAAGAGGGGTTCCTCCTGCATGTGGATTTTATGGCATGAGGAGTTAGGCTGCTGTTGGAGAGGTAGTGGGGAGAGGGGCAAAGAGCACAGGATTTGGAGCCGGACGAATCTGGACTTTGGTTCTCACTATAGCCCTTATTGGTTATTTGACCTCAGCCAACCTGCTTGCCCTTGGCAATCTCTGAGCCTCAGTGTCTTTGTCTCGTAATCATGCCAACTTGCAAGTATCATACTGAGGATTAATTAGGACAAGTGTAAGACAGAACATAGGGATAGGCATCATTGGGGCACCCCGGCTGTTTTTTGTACAATGCGCTCAGATGACAAATGGTTTGAAGAAACTTTTCAATGTCGTTTGCCCTCAGCTTGGGCTCGTCCTCAGGGTTGCTGCCCCCTTCTACCTGGGATATCTTTCATCTTCTCTTTGCCCATCTACATCTTATCTATCTTTCCCTTCCCTCCAATCCCTATTGATTTCTCAATTTCTCTCCCTATCTCTTCATCTCTATCTTTGTTCAGGTCTACATTGAGCTCTGTGAGCCTCGAAGGTAATGATTATCTACACAGTTTGAATTTGTCTCTTCCTCCGCTCCATGCTGCTAGAGTGCTTTTGAGTATTGGGATCGTGTCTTGGAGGTGGTAGGGCTTGGGCTATGTGAAAGATAAATACTGATTGGTTGTCTCTTTCAAAAAGGGAGCTCTGAGTGTAAAAGGAACACTTTTATTTCATGCAGCCCCTAAATTCATATGCCAGTATCTAGAGCTGCTCCAGTGAATTCCCTAATACGTCCCAACAGTTGAGCGTTGATCTTTAAACATCCAAATACACAGTCGATGACATTGCTCTTTTCTCCATCTCATAAAAATTTTAATCTTGAAGCAATGACTAGAGACATCAGGCCCAGGAAGTTTTTAATAACAGAACATGGCAATTGGACAGAGAAAGGCTTATTTATAGTGGTCCTCTATCCATCAAATGTGTCTATGGATTTCAGTGTCTCTTGGTTCAGCTCCAGGCATGGCAGGAAGTCGAGAATGTGTGCCATGAAATACAACAGGGGAGGTGTCAATCAACGGAAAGGAAGTTGCTTGGGCCACAGCCAAGGTCGATGGCTGGGTGATGGTGTGCTGCCGACGGCACCAGCATTTGCTCTGGGCCAGGGAAACCAACTTTTGAAGTTAGATAAGGTGATGGTTAGGGGGATAGAAATAAAATCCAGAGTTCTAAAAAGAAAGGATAAAGATCAGGAAACTATTTTTAAGTTCTTATATGACAACATCCCTGGATCTAAAATATAGCAAGAGGAAATAATCTAAGACATTCGTCCTAGGTTACAGTTGAGCTGTGGCCACCTTCTGATGTCACTAGCAGCTGCCTTGTGCCATGTGGAAAGGGCAAGATCAGGAGAGAATGCCAGTGTAAGTAGGACCAACTTTTGAAATTAATCAGCAAGTCCGGTCCCTCCAACTCAGTCAAAACGTGTGTAGGGAAGGCCTGTGTCTTTTTCGTCTTGGTCTTCTTTGTGTTTATGGCATCCAGGGGGCACTCAATAAAGTCAATGATGACCAAAACATGCACTATGACTTTATCCTTATAATTAAAATTATTAAAAAAATGCATGTATTACTTCTTAATGGGAAATCTGCGAAAATATACAAAATATGTTAGTGTCTTGTCTACTGTTCTTTATTCCTTCCCTTCTCCAAGTGCATGAAAAAATAATAAGCACCCATGGAAAGCTAAATACTAGGCTACCTGTATGCCTGGATTGTGTTTTCTTTGAGAAACATATATTCCCTCTAAATTCTGGGAGATTTTTCTTCTCTGTTGAAAGGTTGACTATCATTCTGAAATTTCTGGGCTGATTTTGATTCTGTAGATTGCTCTTGTTCATTTATCAGTCACTCCGATTGTTAGAGTCTGGAGTTAACTTCAACATTTCCAAATAGGAAAAAGGTACTGTTGTGCTCTTGTCCATTTGTTTTCCTCAGATCATTCCCTAGAAGAGAGTTCTGTGTTACGGAGCACAGATATTGAAAGGGGTTTTTGACACATTACCAAAATGCACCTCTACTACTTGATCAGTTACCGATCAGTTGCCAACAACTAAAACCTACCTAGCTAGTTTAAACAAAAAGGAGTTTATTACTGGTTATTTGGCACTGACGATCAGCGGAGGGTTGTAGGATCCATTTTGAGGCTGAGCATGTAGGGAAGAGAGGGAGCATTCTGTCCTGCATACTAAGGTCTCTGAAGAAATAAGGCCCAAAGCTGCAGGCCCAGGAAACAGATAATTTGAGGGTGTGGGGTGGTTTTTTTGTTTGTTTTATTTTGTTTTGTTTTGTTTTGAGTATAGCTGACGCACAATGTTACATCTGTCTTGGGCATGCAACATCTGACAACAACTCTGTACGTCATGCCCCACTCACGAGTGTATCTCCCATCTGTCACTATGCAACGCTATTACAATGCCTTCGACGATATTCTCTATGCTGTTGAAGGTGCAGTATTAAGTGGAAAAGTGAAAAATGCCAGCCTTACTCCCTTCTCTGGCATGCTGGGCCGACATTTTCCAGCAACAAAGAAAGGATGCCGTGTGTTGGTTGCCGGTTCAGAGCATATACTGAAAGTGTAGGACAGAACCTTAACTTTTCAGGGTTCTTGTTTCTCTCTTTGTGCTAAAACTGAGGCCGTGGTAGGATGTTCTGCAGTTCTTTCAGGCCAGCTGCTTCTGGGGATAGAAGGTAAGGTTAACTCAGTGAATCCTTTGAGTGCCAACTTCTTTGTCATTTTCTTTGCTGTAAAATCAGTTCTGTAACCAGAAGCAAAGTGTTGGATATTCTGTGAATATTGCATTCAGTAAGTCCTGGGGGTTGTTGGTAGAAGGGAGGTGAACCTTCCTTTCCCTCTGTTTCCATGCCAGAAAAGACCCTGAGGCCCCTGCCATTATGGAAGGGGTTCAGTTATAACTAATCTGCTACCTGGTGGCTGGCTGCACTTGGACTTGTGAGGCCAACTAGATCAGTCTTGTTGAAAAGAAATCCATGATCACCTCCATTTTTGCCATCCTAGCTACTGAATGCATGAGTTCATTGAGAAAGCATTAGGATAGTAGGAAAATGAGGCTGGTGGGTGTCCACAGGGTTCCATCTTGTTCTTCTGATGATTGAGAACCTCTTCCACAGGAGACATCTTGGTGAGTATTCACATCCCACTCTGAGACCATTCTGGCATATTCATTCACATACCTATTCTCCAAACCACCTTGTCACTTATCATTTGCTCTTGGTTTTTCCAAACCTTTTACCATATGGTTAAACCATCACCCATATCCCATGAGTTAGTATAGGTCTGTACCTCTGCTTATATTTCTAGACAAAGTGAAGAACAAAACAAAATAAAACAGAAACAAACCCAAACCAACCAGATGTACCACTTGAAGTTCTGCCTAAAAAGGGGGATTTCTTTTTCCATTGTCTTTCAGGGAGTGCGACGTATAAAAAGTCCAATCATGATTGTTATCAGTATTATCATGTAGGCCAGTCCATAAACCAGGCTCAATTTTTTTTTTCTTTTTAAGGCAACTTTCCATAAAGAACTCCCCATAGGGCTTGGACCTGACATGCTTGGGTGCTGGGTACATCCAACCTCATGGCTTGGTGATTCTGATAACACCCAGTCCTGGATGGTCAGTTAAGAACACATGGTTACTCACTGTCCCATAGTCAAGTATGCAGTCTACCAGGATTCAGAAGTGACCCAAAGTCTGTTTCTCCAAAGGAGAATAATTATACTCTTGGAAACATAACTTCGCTTCAAAGTCTTATGAGTTTGGATTATTATTGTCTTAATTCAGGTCTGTACAGTATTGAACTCTGCCACAGATGCTTTGAACACAACTAGATCTTCTGTATCATGAGGTCTGAATGTTTGCAGTTACCAGGGCCTTCTGGAAAGCCTTCTCTTGTCCTGGGTCTCCCTAAAAGGGAATGGTGGTGACCTTTTTGTGTATTTGGTAAATGGGTGGAAGCAACACCAGCGAATGTAGTATGTATTGCCTCCAAAGTTCAAGGAGGCCACTTTCTTAGTTGTCATGGGTTTATGATACAGCATGTTATTTGTAGTGAATTTTGGTTACTGGGAAAAACAAAAAGTTCATCAGATTGATAGATGAACACTGGGTACCAGGATCTGTTGAGTTGCTTCAATAGTGAGATTACTTTAGGAACAGCACAGAGCCTTTAATAACACACTCTGACCAAATTTTTGAAAATCCAACATTTTTCAAGACTCACTTTTCTTTGGCATACACTAAATGGTTGAGTTCGGTGGGCTTGGAATGAGAATGACTTGTCCTGAATCTTTTCAAGTCTTTGATGGTGGTTCTTACTTCCATGATTCCACCTGTGATGTGTGGTATTGCTTTTGGTTTACTACCTTATGTGAAGATAATGCTATGTGCATATAGTTCCAAAGATTCCCACTTGACCTTCCTCATGCTATGGCTCAATTTCCAACCACATCTTATCCAGTTCAGGAAGGAGGCACCAACTACAGGATGTGTTCATAGATCTTAGACCTTCTTTCCAATTCTTCACTTGACTGGTAGACCGCAGTGGTGTTCTGGTTACCTAGGAATTGATGGTAACTCAGGACCAGGATCTAATAATCCCTGAAAGATATAGGTATTTTCCTTTCACCTCTGAGTCTCAGTTTCTTCATCTGTAACATGGAGAGGAATACCGCAAGTACTAAAACATTTGCCTTGAGGATTAATGAGAGGAGAAAAGCAAAACTCTCAACAGAGGATCTGGCATGAGGTTCAAGCTGAAAATGTTAGTACTACCAGGATGCTTGATGATGGTGATGGTGATGATGATGTTGGTGTTGACGGTGGTGATGGTGATGAAGATGGTGATGCTGCTGCTGCTGATGGTGATGATGATGGTGGTGAGGATGGTGATGGTGATGATAACTCTTTTGAAGCCATTCAATAGACGTTTGCATCTTTTTCCATGAGCAATTCTCATTGCATGGATTTTTGGTATTTTACTGTTTTTGTTGTTGTTATTGTCAAGTGGTAAAGAAAATTCCACACTTGGGAAGACATATCACACTAAAAATTTGACAAGCTGGGTCATGTCAACTTTTTTGGTTTGGAAAATTTGAGGTTTGATTGTTCCTGCTCTTTGACACCTTAAAGTAACAGGGCATGGCAGTGGTGTTCAGAACCTAGCACTCTGGCCATTGGTTCCTTCAAAGCCTGACTTCTCCACTAGACCTCAAGTTCCCTGAGGGTCAGGGCCAAGTCTGCTTGTTCTCTGCTATAACTCTATCATGCACCTGCCTCCGTTATGTGCTCAATAAGTATGTGTTGCTTGAATAAATGGCTTTACCTGTGTATGTCTTTAAAGCATCTTTTAAAAAAGATTATTTATTTATTTATTTGACAGAGAGAGAGACACACACACAGCGAGAGAGGGAACACAAGCAGAGAAAGTGGGAGAGGGAGAAGCAGGCTTCCCGCTGGGCAGGGAACCTGATGTGGGGTTTGATCCCAGGACCCTGGAATCATGACCTGAACTGAAGGCAGACGCTTAATAACTGAGCCACCCAGGGACCCCATCTCTAAAGCATTTTATTTGCTTCTTCCTCCCCACCTTTTCCAGTTTTCATCTACATCAAGCTTCTTGTTCTTCACTGAATACCCCAGGATATGTATGTCTCCATACCTTTCATATGCTTTTAAAGATTATTATTATTATTTTTAAAATTTTTTTATTGCTGTCATGTCTTCCTACCTTTCTGTCAACCGGAAACTGTCATGTAGACTTCCTGCAAGAAACGTTTCCAGCAGGTTCATTAGTGTTGTGAACAACTCTTTTCACTCAGGCTCCAATAATATTCTACATTTGCTTTTAGCATAATCCTTATTATTTTGAACCTTATTTATGTGTACACACATCTGCCTTCCCATGTAGACTCTGCCCAGCACAGTTTCTGGCATGGAGATGTTCAGTGAATGTAGAATGAAAGCATGAGGCTCAGTTTTACCCTTCAGTTGGGGGGAGAACAGGGACAAGACAGTTTCCTGGTTCAGATGGGAGCAAACATGGCACAAATCACTCTTTCATGATTCCTTCTAGCTGTAAAAACAATCAGGACTCCTTCTGCATTGTTAAAACTCTGGGAGAGTTGTTCCTCCCAGCTGCCAATGGGAAGAAAGGACAACTGCTGATTTCCAAAGTTCATACTGTCTTGTTGAAAAGCCAAAGTTTTAAACAGCATACTTTTTAGACATGGCTTAAATATTAAGGAAATAATTTCTATATTGGAAAAATGTAGACTAAATATGCAAAGGATGAAATTCCGTAAAAGGAAAGGGTGGATGGATGGAGGAACAAAGTGGGAGGGCACCAAAGGGTTTATCTGGTAATCTGCTTTGTCACTTTCACCTGGTGGAATCACAAGATAAACATCATGATGCCCCATATAGACTTCTTTTAAATAAAGTTAGGAAAATGGGGATGGTATTTCATTTCCTGAAACACATCAATGGAGTTTACATGACTCATTCAATATAACCTCAATTTTTTGACAAGGTTTTTGGGAGCAAGACAATCTAACATGTAACTTTTTTGATTTTGAGACATCCCCTTTCCCAACAGAAGTGAAAAAATGGTTTGAAGAAGTCTATAGAAGAAAATCTCAACTGCAAATAATAGATAGGTTATTTAAGACACACGAGAGAAAGAAGAGCAGTGTTCCTCTCATGAATATTGGAGTTGTGTATTTTGGGGGTAAGTTATAAAGGAGACAATGCATTGGGGCAGATATTTGGAGGTACTTGGCATGGTTGATGGCAGCATTATAGGAGAAGAAGATGCCGAGAGGGTCTTAGGTTGGCAGAATAATCAAAGTAACAGAGATGGAAGGATGAAGAGCTTGAGGGATACAGATGAGGCATGTAGATAGGTTAGTATTCTCAACTTTTGCCATTAAGATTGGACTAATAAGCCCACAAAACACATACAAGTGTGGCCTATAATGCACAGTCTCATGCAATGAAGACAGGAAAATAAGCTCCAAAACTTATTGCTATTGTAACTATTTGGCCATGAGGTACCATTGTGTATTGCATACATCATGGAGCCTGGTTGCAAGTTTCAAAGCCTAGACCCACTCCTTCTTTGACAAGTTACTGGATCTCTCTCTCTCTTTTCTCATCTGTGCAATGGGACTGTGGAATCAGGGCTGTCCCATGGATTAAGTGAGTAATATTTCTATAGCCCTAGGCTCATATAACTTTTTGCTTTTCTTATTCTGCAATGTGTAGATAGATGATGCATCACAATCTCCATTAATTTTGTGGTCTACATCAGTATATAGTTATGATTACATAGAACTTTTTATATATCCAAATGAATTGACACGGGGCTCCTTTTTAACTTTTCTGTGACATTTGGTCACTTGAGATTTAAGTTTTGCTCATGTTACCTGCTGAAAATATGAATTTCATAATAAATTAACAGATGATTTTATTTTTTAATTTTTAAAATTAGATGCCTTTATATTCATCCAGCTTTCCTTCCACACGTAAAGTTTATTACATGCCAATTATATGTCAGGCAGGCACTATTCTAGAAAGACAAAGATTCCTGCCCTCCTAAAAGATTTCGAAAACCAAACAAAAATTTGGTGCCTTATAGTCTTTATAAACAATTTGTCAGATTTGGGGCTGACACCGTAATGAAAGATTCTGAAAAAGAATTAAGTATTTAAAAAGATATGAGGCAAAAATCAGAATTACATACTCCTAAATGATACGAAGATGTGTGATGAACAAAAATATGTTGTATTTTGTGTCATAAAAGTTACCCAGATTTCTAGGTTGTTACCAGATGCTAAGATTTAGGATCCTTTACTGTGGAGATGAAATAACAGAGATGGAGGGGAATGAAAGCCAGTGAAACAAAAAATAATCCTGGAAGAGTAATTAAAACCAACAATTGAAAAATACAGAAGACTGAAAATTTATTACCAGTTAAAATGGAACATTTTAGTGAAGTCCAGTGCTCCTGATTTCTCAGCATAAAAATCAGAGATTACAATCACCAGAAATCAGAAGAGAAGAAAAAAATTAAACCATATGTGTTTATAATCTTCTAAGAAGTGTCCACGATGAATCTTATTGAGTCTTTACATTCAAGTCTAAGGAGAATCCTCACTTAGGAGGAGACAACAGAAGATTTGAAAGGGTGAGTAGCTTTTCCTGGATCACTGGGTTGAAATGTGATGGAGTGAGGTTTTGAACTTGCCCTATTTTCTTCCAGAGCCGAAGCACGTTTTTAACAAATGATGTTCATTCCTATGGGGCTGTTCAAAAATTATTTTTAGCTCTTAAAATTATTCATTCTCAATTTATCATAGTTTCATCTTGTTGATGGAATGTTCTAGTGTGATGAACGCTCGCCTGTTCTGCTCCCGGGTTGGACTAGACTAGCAGTGAGTCAGCTCACGCTCACGTGTTCATGCATACATCCCTCAAAGTCCCACCCAGCAGCGTCATACTAGATGCTTATTTTGATTTTCGTGATATTTAGATAAATAAGACAGAATTTCTGTTCTCAGAGGGTTTATGGTATTGTCTGGAGACAGTTACCCTAGCAGATAATGATGAGATCACAAAATATGTCATACTGATTATTATCAAACTCCACTATTCAATTCCTTTAGATTAAAGGCGAGAATACTGACCAAGTGTTGACCACATGCAAGGACACTGTAGCTTCAGAAATGACCATGCTCTGGAAAACTAGGATGTAGCCATATGATGTGGTGCCATGGACGGGGCATACAGAGGTGTACAGACTTGGCATTTTCATGAGGACACAACTGGGTTAGCCCAAGACACACTTAGCACAGCATTTTAGGAAAGCACACCTAAGGAATTTGTCTATGTAATTTTTAGTAAGAATAAAATTTCCAACTGAGCTTCCCAAAGGCAGATGTGCTCAGGTTGAGAGATCAAAGGAGCTATTTTCAATTAGGACAGAGGCACAATTTGTTTGACTTAACCCAAAATTATTAGGGGATTGTAAGTCAAAGTCAAAGTTATGACTCAAAGTCAGAGTACCTATTGTTTAGCCATCCGTTTAGAATATCTGTGTGCCCAACATATATTTAGCATATGGTGCTCTAACAAAAAGACTTGTCTATAGGTACTAAACGATAGTGAAACAACACTTAGTTATGAATTGATATATATTTAATCAGGAGACCAATTAATACCCAGAACGGTTAAATTGGATAATTGCATGCATAAAGTTAAGGGTAGTTACTATGAAGTCATTGCCTTAAAATTGTGGGTTTTCTTCTGGGAGATTACTCTTTGCCTCTACTATCTTGTTTTTATTTTAATTTAGTTTTTAATGGTATTAACCTATATACATTAGGCACTTAAGATTATCTTAGAATTCCAAGTCACCTGTCCCCATTTGCTAATCAAAATAAAAGTTATAAGATATGTTATATCCATAGATATAGAAATGTCCTGATGTTTTAAGTAAAGCAATATGCACTTTCTGTAGGGTGTGAAGACTTTATTAAAAGAGACCTTTGAAGCACAGAAAACTCAGCTGCATTTTCATTTCTGAGATCTTAAATTCCATAGAAATCAAATCCGACATAATTCATTCTGATCAGATTTGCTATCAACACCACCTTGTGCCCCGGGACAGTCTGTCCACCGAAGGGGCTTCCTTCATTAGTCACCATGCATCCAGCAAGCCCAATCCAAATCTGTGCAGGAAAAGTAATTAGATACTTTAAGCAGTGATAAGAACATCACAAATAATCAATTTTTGTGGCATTACCAGCTACCAAGTCGAGGAAAGTCTATAAACGCAAGAATTTATTACAGAATACCAGCCAGCCTATCGCCCATTGATTCTTCAGTGTGCACAGATTGCTGGGTTTAAAGGAAGGTCCATTAAGATACTCACCTTTAATTTTTCCCCTCAGATAAAAAGAAGGCAAGGTGTACCTAAAGCCCTCAGCATAAGCAAATGAGTGTCTTTATGGCTGTAAAGATGTATTGTGAGACTTTTTACCAAAATAGGAAACCAGCAAACTGCTCAGAGGTAATTAGATACAAACTGATGCCTGCCACTTCATAAAGGGGGACGAGCTAATTACAATCACAATACACCGTGCTTAGAAACGTATTTACTGTGCTTATTTCAAAGATGTTTATTTCACCTGAAAGACAAGGATCACAAAGGCATTTCTGTGTAATCAACACAAAGATCATCTTTTCCCCATCACATTTATTTCAATTTCTAAGTTCATGGCAGATAGCATTTTAATCCATTTTAACCTTTGGGCTCCTCACATGTTTAAAACTAACATCATGGGGAGCCTGGGTGGCTCAGTCCTTTAAGCATCTGCCTTCAGCTCAGGTCATGATCTCACCATCCTGGGATGGAGCCCCGAGTTAGGGTCCCTGCCCGGGAGAGGTTGGGGGGGTGGAGGTCTGCCTCTCCTCTCCTCCTCCCCTCCCCCTGCTCTCCTTTGCTCACATAGGCTATCTCAAATAAATAAATAAAATCTTAACAAAAAAGGAAAAAATAAAACTAATACCGCTTAAGAAAAAACCACACATACCTACCTCTGGCTTCTCTCTTCCCCCCACCGGAGACAGTATGAAATACAATAATTTGACACAATAATTTAACCATAGTTTTTCTCTGTGAAAGGAATTCGACACTTATATATTCATTAAAAGATGAAATGTGCAGTTAATCCTCAAAACTGAAATGAACCACAAAGATCCAAAAGAACTTTCCCAGCACCATTTTGTACATGCTGCCCTCATAATGAAACATGGAATATTCATTACCGCAATTAAAATAACACCAATTAGAACCCAAATGTAAGTTGTGACTTAAAGTAGAAAGAAGTGGAGATGGATTAATAATATTCCTATTATACAGGTTGACTTTGAGTTATTAAGATGGAATATAAGGCAAAAAACTTCAATCATATACCCCAAGTTAATTTTCTTTTAATTCTACCTGGAACGTGACTTCTGTGTTATGTAGAAGGTACCTGAAATTAGAGTTTAAGTAGAAGAAGAAGAAGAAG
>ML107434.1:31395-56039 GCA_003697995.1 Taxidea taxus jeffersonii | reverse complement strand
GGGGGGGGGGCTTATGTCTACTCTTCACTTTCCCGTCTCTCTTGCTGGAACTCGGGTGCCCTAGCTGGACAGTTGGATTCTCCGGAGGAGCCCTGGGCGCTCTTTCTCCTTACATCAGGGTTGAGGAACTTCGGAGGGGTTCTCCTTTCAGGAAACGCTTGTTCATCTGGCCTGCTACTTCTGGCAGGGGAAGTGAAGCCCCTGGACCCCGGTTTGTATCTTCTTGCTTGGAATCCAGCCGCTTCAGCGCAGAGTGGTCCTTTCTTCCCCCTTCTCCGCAGGGTGCGGTAAAGGCCTGATCTGTGGGCTTATCTGCTCGGAGGAGGAGGGGCCTCCTTCCCAGATCCCACCCGTGGAAGCCTGGGGGAGAGCCCCCTCCTATGCAACAGCTGCTGCCCCCAGCCCTTGCCCTTGTGTCATTAGAGTCAGTGTCAGGGGACCACTCGATGTCTTTGGTGTTGGCAGTGGGGTGTGGCAGGAAGGGACAACTTCATCTGACACCCGTCTGCCATCCTAACCAATCCTTCCATCCTGGGGAGGGGCACCCGTCCATAGGAGGGTTGCTCCGGCCCTGGACACCTGGCTGGCATCTTTGAGGTTTCTGTCTCAGGAATGGGAGGAGGAGAGCGGCTGCTCTGGCGGGGAAGGATCGCTCTCCTCCTAATCCTAATCGGGTTTGCTCTCTGGGGGAGGAGTTTGTTTTGTTGTGGGTCTGGGCTGCTCTGGAAGTGAGGGAAGCATCCCCTGCCAATCCAGCTGTGTCCTTTTGTTACCCTGTTTACGCTTAGGGATAGGGGCAGGCTCTGGGTTGTCCCTAAGAGGGGCGCTGATGAGAACCCTGGAGTCCTGGGAGCCTCCTCACCTTCCCGATGCCCTCCATCTGGGTTCGGGCTCCTCTGGAAGGGAGGGGCTCTGTGCACCCCCGGGAGCTGTGAGCACCTGGAGTGCACACCTGGGTGTTCGAACCCAGCTGTGAGGTAGAGTACCTGGGTGGGAGGGAGCCGGCGGTAGGGGGCTGTTGTTACCTGGGTCGGGTTTCTTCCCTTTCTCTGCCGGCTGCCTCCCTCCTGCCTGCCAGGGAGGAAGGGTGGAATGGGTCCCTGGAGGCCTGACAGATTGGAGAAGGTTGAAGGGTAACTCCCAGCCCCTTTGGTCTAGGAAAAGGGAGACCTGGAGTGGAGAGACACCCCTCCTCTGCCCCTCCCAGAGCCACCTCACCCCCAGCCTCTCCTATTGTCCTGCCCCTTGACCTTTGCCTCTGGGGCCCAGTGGCTGGGAGGCTGCAGATCCAGACCATGGGAGGCAAAGGGGGAGGGGTGTGAGTGTCCACTGACTTTAGCCAAAGGGGAGAGGTAAGAGGTGTGACACCAGGACCCTTCTTCCCACTCTCTAGAGCTGGAGGAAGGTGTTTCTCCCCAGTGGGATCATTGGGGCACAGCTGCCATGGTCACCCCTGTCACCATGTTGGCCTCCTTTGCCAGAGGACTGGGGGAAAGCTGGAATCAGAGACCCTGGGCTCCAACCCCATCTCTTCCTTCATTGCATGGGGGCAGCTCAGCTCTCCCTGGCCCCAAACTGGTAGAGGAGGAGTATGGAGTCCAGCAGGCCTTGGGTTTGGTGAGGCTGGTGATGAGGAAGTGGAGGCCTGTTTCCCACGCTCTGTCTGGAGTTGGGTAGAGCTAGAGGTCTGGGACCCCCTGCTCCCTTAGTTGCCATGTAGGTGTGTGTATGTCATTGGCATGCCAGTGGGGCTCAGCCCCAAGACTGTGGGCTGGGAGTGGTGGGTGTGGGAGTTGTTCTGAGGCACAGGAAAGACCTGGAGGCTGCTGGCCCTGGGGGTCCTTGCCCTGTCTAGTGTACAGGGGGTCACCACCACTGCCTTGGTACCCCTTGCTGTATGTGGAGGTAGGTCCTGTGGGGACAGGAGGCCTCCAGCTCTCTCACCCAGATCCTCCCCTGCCTCCCACCACCTGCACTAAAGGTGGGAAGAGACTGCAGGCTTGGGGTGGGGGTGGGCGGAGACCCTTTCAATCCCGCAGGGCCCTGGGAACTTTGCCTCCTTCCCCAGAGCCCCCCTTTGGGGGCACTGGAGGATGGGGGGTGCACAGGATGTGGCTCCCCATCTGTCCCCCACCAATCTCACGGCTCACGCCTCCACCCGCTCCCAGACGTCCAAGAATGTGAAGCACGTGGATGCCCGTGGTGGGGGGAGGGGAGAGATGCTTATCGGGGTGCATGGCTAGGGGCCTCCTTCCGCCGCTACTCCCAGAGGTACCCCACCCTCCCCCTGGGCGGAGGAAGGGCGGTTGCGGGGGACCCTGTGCCCCCTCCCCATCCCTCCCCAGGGGCTGCGAGGGGAGCTGCGGAGGAGCGGGCGCCAGCTGGATTGGGAGGGGAGCCGCTGGCCAGGGGCCCGGCTGATTTCCTGCTGATCTCCTCCAGGAAACTGGCCCCTTGTGCGGGGCTGCGACCGGCTCTGGGGCGTGGGGAATCCGGAGCGCTGTGCCTCCTGCCCCCTGCCCGCCAGGGGGCGGGGGAGCAGAACCTGGCAGCGCTGGCGGGAGGGGACGCCCGGCTTCCTGGGCTGGTTCCAGCCCTCCGCAGGGTGCTGGGACTTGGAGCCGAGTAGGTGTGGTGCCCCTGCAGCCTCCTCCTTCTGCAGGAAGACGATAGATTTGTGGGCTGGGGCCTCTCCGGCAGGGAGGTGAGCGGGGAGGGCCAGCCCGGACAGTCCTTCCCCCAGACCTCTGGTGTGCAGGGTTAAGGCTGAATCCCAACCACTGCAGAGGCCACGGGGGTCCCAGAGTGCCCTGGGCTACGCTAGGCTGCTGGCTGGCTGCCTGGGGAGGTGGGAACTGGGCCAGGGCTCTGGGTTCAAAGGGCACAGTGCAAAACCTCTGGGCTGTTACCTGGGTGACAGGTGGGGATGTGCTGGGGAGGGGGGTGTGCAGAGCACCCTAGAGCCTCAGAGGCAGCCAGATGCAGTGGGATGGGCTGAAAGGAAGCCTCAAAGCCCAGACTAGCTCCCACCTCAGCTCATCTCCCCTCATCCTGCCAAAAACAATTTTAAAAAGCACATGCTCTAAGTTCTATGAACCACCTCTGGACTTTGCCTTAGCTCCAAATTTCTATGGGTCTTAGCCCCTTTAGTCAGTCTCTGGCCTTAGAGCTGTCTATCCTTCGTCCCAGTAATCCTGTGGGTCTCCCCATGTCCTCCCCTCCCATCTGCCCCGCTCTGTACCCCAAAGCTCCGCCTGTCCATTTTAGAGGTGGGGGATTGGAGGGTGGGCAAAGGGCGGATGGGGAGGGCAGGGGAGGAAGGTCAGTGCCTTCATCCTCTGCTTATTGGAACACTGGCTGGGATTCTAGGCCATGGTCCCCCCACACCCCCTTGTCCTTGACCCCCCCCCCCACCAGTCTGGATTGTCTATTGTTACTCCTTTTACGTCTTGGAAAAAGTTAGCACAACAAAGGCCTTCTTTGTCGCTCACCCCTCTGCCTCCTGGCCTCACCCAGGCCCCCCAACCCCACCCCACCCCCCAGCAGCTGTTCTCAGGCCTCTCGCCTGTCTGATTTGCTTGTCTGGCTTCAGGGAGGGTGAGGTGGGGGAAAAGCCTGGCCAGGGTAGTTTAGAGTTGGGGAGAAGCAGAAGGCCAGGGGAGGTCAGTGAAGAGGCTGTGGATGGGTGGGGGTCTGGGCATCCACTATGCTTTTGCTGCAGGCTGGTCTCTGGGCAGGGACGGGGTGGGGGCACAGGGCCACAGCAGTGCTGGTCAGCCAGGCTGACCAGGGAATTGGTGCCTGGGCCTCACGGAGAGCCAGGAAGGCCCTGCCAAGATTATTGGCCTGGTTCCTTGTCATCACTGCCTGGCAGTTCCTGGTGTGTCTGCAGGTAAGGGGGGGGGGTCGTATGCAGCCAACCCCCCCCACCCCCCACCCCCGTCCAGCTGCTGCTTTTCTCTGTGCCTGCACTTGGGGGCCACGTGATTCGTGGCTTATAAGGTGCTTGGACCAGGAGCTCTGGGACTCTCTGAATTCCCGAAGCTTGTGTGCTGGAGTTTGGGGGGAGAGTGGGTAGGATTCTGGGGTATGAGGGAGGCTGGGATCTTCCGACTCAGGGAGACGTCCTTGCCCCTCCTTGGCAAGTCTACCTCACAGGTAGACTTGTCAAAGGCCTCTGGACACTGCTGGGTGGTACCTTGGGCATCTGGGATTGCTTCAGTCATAGTTCTCATCCGGCATGATACAGCCCAGTTCCCCAGGCTTTGGGCACAGTCAGCCCCCACCCAGCCCAACTCTGTTCTGCCTGGGGTGATGGGCAGGGGGCCAGGCAGTGGGGAGGATTTGGCTAGTTGGGGCTGCCCCTGTTGGCTGGGTCACCCCCCTTGGCTGCCCTCTTGGAGCTGAATAACAGGAGGGGAGGAGGGTAGTAACCCAGACATAGTATTGAGGGCAGACAGACAGAGCATTGATAGAAACAGACCCCCTTTGTCATGCTGCTTCCCCCAAGACGGGGCACCCAGAGCTGTGGGCTTCCGGGGCTCCGAGGCACTCTACTCCCTGTCTCCCGGGGTCCCCCGGCTTATCTCAGGGGAATCCCCACCTGCTCTGCTCCAGCACTTGCAAATCTTATTTGCACACCCTGCCTCGGGTCCCTAGCCAGGGGATTGTTTAGGTGGAGGAGGGGCTGTGGCTACTGGTGGTGGGGGGAGGAGGGAGCGGAAGCAGGGGGGTGGGGGAGTGGCCGCTTTGAATATCCTGTTGACCCCAGTTTCCTCTGCCCCCAGCTTGTGTCCTCTTCCCTCCCTCCTCATTAGACCTTAACTCCTTCCTAACTCCTGGGAGATGGGGCCGGGCTACCCTGTGGGGCAGGGACAGGAAAGCCAGGCTGGCTCCTCCCCCCAGCCCCCATGCCTAGTACTGTCTGCATGCAAATCTGATGGTTTATCCTCTGATCTTTCTGGTTTTGAAGGTGGGGTCCTGGGGGAGTAGGCAGGAGTGATGGGGTGCTGGAAGCTTCGTTGGCAGCTCATTGTCCAAGTCTGGCTGAGAAGTCCCAGCTTTCCTGAGACTGTCCCTGCCCCAGACTGAGAGTCCTGGTAGCAGTGGTGAGGCTGGGAGGCTCCTGGGGGAGCTCGTGAGGCAGGGTGGGCGCGGCGTTAGGGATGGTGGCCTGGGTCTCTAACCGCCCCTCCCCTCCTCTCTCTCTAGCCATCGAGACCCAGAGCAGCAGTTCCGAAGAGATAGTGCCCAGCCCCCCCTCACCGCCCCCCCTCCCCCGCATCTACAAGCCTTGCTTTGTCTGCCAGGACAAATCCTCCGGCTACCACTATGGGGTCAGCGCCTGTGAGGGCTGCAAGGTGAGTTGACAGGGTCACTGGGAAGGACAGGCCTGATGAGATAAATGGGATATCCCCACTGCCTCGTCCTGGAGCATGCCCTTTGCTGGGGGGATGTCTCGGAAACTGCTGCTCTTGCTTCCTTGCCTGCAGAAGGTGGCAGAGCCGTGGAGGAGAGGAAGCCTGCCTTAGATGACCAGGGACCCCCAAACCAGAGGTCCGCCTCCTGCCGGAGCCCCTCTCCCCATCTCCATCCTACGGCAGGCAGGGCAGACACCCGCCCTGCTCCTGCTTACTCCCCGGGTTGTCATAGTGAGCTGGCTGCCAACTGGCTCTTGGCTAGGGACCCAGGAGGCCTGCCCGCGATGGCCCTGCCTGAGCCTCACCATGGCTGCCTGGCAGAGGTAGTTAGGAGCAGGCGCCCTGATTGGCCTCTCCTTCAGATGCCCGGGCTGTGGGATCCCCAGTGTCTGACGGGGTTTCCCTGGGCCCTTGTTAGACTCCAGGGAACGGATGTGGCTGCCACCTTCCCAGCAGCTGTGGGCCTGGCTTCTTCCCTTCTCCCCAATGCCCGAGCCTCTGTGTCCGTGTCTGCCCCGGGGATTGGGGCGCAGAAGCTGCTCAGCTTCGAGGTTCTGCTTCACCGGGCTGCCCCTCAGCGGGGAGTGGCTCTCCCCAGGTGTGGGGCGGAGACCAAGGCCAAGCACAAGGCTTTGGACTCTGTGTGTCTACCTGTCCTATCTGGTTGTTCCCAGTTTGTCTCTGGTCGGCCTGTGTGTAGACCCTGACCAGCCCAGGTCAGCCTGTGATGGTGCCCGTCTGCTGGGTTGGTGAGCGTGTGTCCTGCTGCCTTGCTCCAGATCAGGTGTCCCTCTCCACCTCTCTGGCTGGCCTGTGTATGGCCTTCTATGGCCTCTTCCTCCTGTGCTCTGAGGCCGGGGCTGTGGGTTCCAGAGCCCTGCCTCTCTCCCACTGAGTCCCATCTGCCCCTCTCCCTGATTCACTGGCAGCCCTGAGGTCCTTTGCCCCGGGAGGGAGGAAGCCAGAACGGTGGCAATAATAGGTCGTGGGAAGACGGCTGTCCACCTGCCGTGTTGAGGCCGGCACTGGCACTTTCGGAGGGGGGTGTCCTTGTAGGTGGACTGGTTTCTTCACCTTGTCAGGCCCGCCCAGGTGGGTGAAGGCCAAAGGCTTGAGACAGCAGCTGGCCTGGCCCTCTGCTCCCAAGGCTGAGGCCCCAGGCCAGCCCCACTCCCAGCACTGGTGTGGCTGACCCGGCTCCTTTCCCTCTGCACCCAGGGCTTCTTCCGCCGCAGCATCCAGAAGAACATGGTGTACACGTGTCACCGGGACAAGAACTGCATCATCAACAAGGTGACCCGGAACCGCTGTCAGTACTGCCGACTGCAGAAGTGCTTTGAAGTGGGCATGTCCAAGGAGTGTGAGTGCCCCGGGCCGGGGGCGGCCGGGTGCAAGGCAGCGCCTGACGCGCTCCTCAGAGGCCGGGGATGTAGGGACATGGGGCTGGGCGCGTGGGGATGGGGGTGCCATGGAGCCCGCTGCGTGGTATGCGGGGCTCGTGGTTAAGGACCGTTTGTGTGTAGCTGCGAGGACCTGTCTGTCCGTCCATGCGTGTAGCCAGCTGTGCGTCCGTGTGTTGGCATGCGGTTGGCTGTGTGTGCTTGCACACGTGTGTGCATGTGTGTCTGCTTCCAGGCCCTGTTTGGCTTTGGGGTGGGACTCAGGGCATACCTGAGGGCCCCTCGGTCGTGCCTCTTGGGGGAGGGCTTGCACTGGGGGGTGCTGGTTGCTGTGTGTGTGTGTGTGTGTGTGTGTGTGTCTCTCCGTGTGGCAGTGGTGCTGCTGGCACAGGGACCTGAAAGCCATTGTCTGGTGAAGCAGGGACCTAGAGTTGGAAGAGAGAATTGGGACTTCTCAGATCCCAGAGGAACTGGGGGTTTCCAGTTTGGGCTCAGCTGAGGCCCGATGGAGGGAGGGAGGGAAGGAGGGAGGGAAGGAGGGCTGGACAGGGAGACCCTCTTGTGTTGAATCATGGGTGTTGCCGTGGTGACCGGTGATTGATGATGTCAGAGATAAATGACGCTGACAGACGCCTCCTTGTCTGCGTGGCCGTTGCCATGGAGCCTGAGCCTTGGGGGATGGGGTGGGGGAGGGGGGCTGCAGGACCCCCTGGCCCTTTGTAGGGAGGGCAGTGGAAGAGGGAGGTGGGGAGGGGATGTGGGGGGACATGAGGAGTCCCAGACGGGAGCAGAGGGGCCCTGCAGCAGCCTGCTGCCTCCTGCCACGGGAGGCAGAGGACGCGTGGTCTGGCGCCCAGGAAGTGCTGTCGAGTGGGTGTCAACTTGGGACCCTTCCCTTCAGGGCCCAGTGCGGCCTCCTCCCCATTGCGTCTGCCACCTTCCACTCCCCGAGCTTTTTAGCGCAGAGGGACCCCGTGGGGACCCCTCTCCCTCCCACCACCAGCTCCCTCTTTCCCTCCCTCCATCTCCTCTCCGGCTGCTCTGTGCCCTGGAGCTGAGCAGCTGCCATTTCAATAGAATTAAAGCTTCCGAATGATAAACGTCTTGTCACAGCTGCAATTTTCTCTTCCCAAATTATCCCCCCCACTCTCCCTCTCCCTCTCCCTCTTCTCCCTTGCACTTTATTGAATTTGCAGAATCGACATGAGTGATCTCCAAATTATGCCGGCTCCCCCCACCCCCACCCGCTGCCCCCTCCCCAGGCCCCCCACCCCCACCCTGTCTTCCTCCAGCGTCAGCAGCCGCCACCACTGGCCCTGTGAGTGATTGTGTGTCTGGGATAATCGGCTGGTAACGACCCCATCGCTTCTTTAAAGCCGAGTGGTGTGTGCCGCTCAGTGCCCCTGGTGATCTGTCAGCTCCCCCGGCTAATGGGCCGAGAGATTCTCCTGCCTGGCCCCCCACTTTCAGGCTGGGGAGCTACTCCGAGCCAGTCCCAGGGACCCCCAGGGAGACGGGGGGGCAGGGGAGGCAGAGCACAGAGGTAGGCCCCCCTGCACACTTGCTCTCAGCCGTGGACACCCGCGCTCCTGGAGTGTGGGCTTGCGTAGATGCGTGGGGTGCAGGGGACGTGGGCCGAGGGGTGTGTGTGTGTGTGTGTGTGTGTGTGCAGTTGTCACATGTTGGGGCCAGACTCGGCATTGGGGTCGTGTGGGCATGGAGGGGTGGGCCGTGCACAGACACCTTACCTGCCTGTGCCCTCCCGTGTGCGCACTCACACGTGCACTCCCGCGTGTGCGTTCCTGCGCGCTTGCGCGAGGCCCGGCCGGGTGACGTCCTTGGCAGCCTCGGTGGCCCGTCTGGCAGGAGGAGTTCGGGTGGGGGTGAGCCGCCGCACCCCAGGGCTGTAACCCTGGCCTCTGCCCTCCACAGCTGTGAGGAACGACAGAAACAAGAAGAAGAAGGAGGCGCCCAAGCCCGAGTGCTCCGAGAGCTACACGCTGACGCCTGAGGTGGGGGAGCTCATCGAGAAGGTGCGCAAAGCGCACCAGGAAACCTTCCCTGCCCTCTGCCAGCTGGGCAAATACACTACGGTATGGTTCCCCCCAGCCTGGCGGGGCGGGGAGGGGGTTGCACCCCGTGCCACCGGGCCCATCTCTCCCTCCTCACCCCTGCCTGAGCTTCTGGGTCCTTTCCCTGCTTCTCCCTCCTCCTCCTGCTTCCTGATGAGGGAGCTCTCAGGAAGCGAAGCGGTGGAGGGCAGGCCTGTGGGGGCGGCAGAGCCAGGCCAAGAAGGGGCACATGAGGAGAAGGCCCTCACTCTGCCCCGTCCTCCCAGAACAACAGCTCAGAGCAACGTGTCTCTCTGGACATTGACCTCTGGGACAAGTTCAGTGAACTCTCCACCAAGTGCATCATTAAGACTGTGGAGTTCGCCAAGCAACTGCCCGGCTTCACCACCCTCACCATTGCTGACCAGATCACCCTCCTCAAGGCTGCCTGCCTGGACATCCTGGTGAGAGTCTGCACCCCGCCCACCCGGGCACTGCCCCTGAGCCCTTGGAGGAGGTCCTGCCATTCAGATAGCCTCCTTCCCCAAACACACATCTGGAATCGATCTGTCCAAGTGCCCACCTCCCAAATGTCCACCCTTCCTTTCCCCCACGTGCTCGCCTGTTCCCTCAGCCCCTCCGCATCTGGCTGTACACTGCTTCACCCTCTCACCCCCACACACAGGCACCCACGCTCACCCCGTCCCTCCACTCAGCCTTTCACCCTGCCGCCCATCTGCCTGCCTCTTCCATCTAATAAAGATTCGCCTAGGACCCTGTGTGGCTGGGCCTTGAGCTAAGTGTCAGGAAACGGAGGTGAACACAGCACCGGCCCCTCTCTCCAGAACCTTCTGTGGGTGGAGGCAGCAGATACGTAAACAGAGGTTACCAAACCGTGCTGAGTGCTGGCCAGAGATGGGGGCGGGCTGTCCCTTCCCTGTGTGAGAGCCACAGCTGTGGGGCCCCGGGCAGGCATCCCAGAGGAGGGGGCACCCTGGGTTGTATGGAAGGGGGATGTGAGATGGCCCTAACAGGAACAGGGTGTGACAGGCCGGAGGGTGTGAGAGCAGCTGGATTCAGGGGACTGCAGGGCATTTGGCAGGGCAGAGGGTGACCAGGCTTGAGGCTGGGTGTGCTTGGTGGGGACTGCCAAAGTCAAGGGTGGAAGGACTCTCCTCCTTGACTTCCCTGACGAGCTCAGCCCACCTGTCCCCTCTTGGCCACTTCCAGAGCGGGGACCCTGCGAGGTGACAAGGCTGCAGCTTCCTGGTAGGGGTGGGACGGGAGGAGCAGGGTGTGGCATTTCTGGGGAGCCCCCTATTCCCATGCTCCAGATGCAAGAGTTTCAGACCTGGATCAGGGTTTGAAATGGTTGAAGCTGGTACACATTTCATGGAGTTCTGCTGTGTACCCAGGCCTGGGGACTGGAAACCCAAATCTGCTATGGTCTTTGCCTTCTGAAAATTCTAGTTTCCCTCTAGGTGATCTAGATCTGTGTGCACGGGACGGTAGCCGCTTGCTGTGTGTGGCTCTTTGAGTTTAACTTAAGAGTAAATTTAGTTCAGTTCCTCAGCTGCACTAACCACATTTCCAGGGCCCAATGGCTCTGCTGGCCGGTGGCTGCTGTATGAGTGCCGTGTAGACATAGACTGTTTCCATTACTGCAGAAGGTTCTATGGGACAGCACTGGTCTAGCCGCCTGCCTGGTGGTCCCGTGGGGCCGCTGGTACTGGAAGTGCTGGGGAGGTGGGGCGAGTCCCTGAACCCGTGCACCCTCTGCACCCAGATCCTGCGGATCTGCACGCGGTACACGCCCGAGCAGGACACCATGACCTTCTCTGATGGGCTGACCTTGAACCGGACCCAGATGCACAATGCCGGCTTCGGCCCCCTCACGGACCTGGTCTTCGCCTTCGCCAACCAGCTGCTGCCCCTGGAGATGGATGATGCCGAGACTGGTCTTCTCAGTGCCATCTGTCTCATCTGCGGAGGTAGGCAGGGGGCCTGGGGCTGGGGGGGCCAAGCCCGGGGGGTGGGGTGGCCCCCGGAGTCTCTGCCAGGGAGAAGCCCAGGGTAAGATCAGAAGGGGAACTTGGCCTTGGCCAGGCCCCTTCTCAAGAGGGATGAACAGAGAATGCAGAGGGGGGCAGGGCCTGGTCGGCTGCCACACAACAAGGGAGTGGAGGCGGATGCCTGATGTCTGCTTCCCTGTTGGTGGGCTGTACCCCTTCCAGGGGGCTTAAGAGTGCGGGCTTGAGGGTCAGGGACCCAGGTTCAAATCCTGGTCAGCTTGTGACCTCGAGCAGGTTGCTGAACTTCACTGAGTCCCTATTTCTTTAAAATGGGACAGTAGGGGTCTCCACCTCATAAAGTTGATGGGGGGACCAAGAGGGCAATAAGTGAGGCACAGTTTGCCTACAGCAAGGCCTGGTCATTATTGGCTACTCTGATTTCTGATTGTTAAGAGCTGTGATATACTGATCTGGTGTCCATAACAGGAGTGAGACCTCCCTGGGCATCCTCTGTTTGCCTGAGCACTGCCTGTGTTCAGGGGTCTCACCCCTATGAATTGGGCTGCCAGAGAGGGCTGCGGATGACCCTTACCCCAGTTCCTCTCTGCTCCCATTTAAGGGCCTCTTAGGGCCTTCCTCACAGCACACAGACCGCAACCACTGCACTGTATGGGGAGGTCCCAGCGGCAGAGATCCTCAGCCGGTGGCCTGGGCCAGCGCGCAGCCCAGTGGCCGAGGCTGGGAGCACAGCTGTGTGCCTTGCTTGCCGGGGCAGCTGCTCAGGGGGCACCTGCTTCCTGCTTCCTCAGACCGGCAGGACCTGGAGCAGCCAGACAGGGTGGACATGCTTCAGGAGCCACTGCTGGAGGCGCTGAAGGTCTATGTGCGGAAACGAAGGCCCAGCCGCCCCCACATGTTCCCCAAGATGCTGATGAAGATCACAGACCTGCGAAGCATCAGTGCTAAGGGTGAGGCTTGTGCCCTGTGTGTATGTCAGAGCCGGACCGAGCGCCTGGCCCCGGACCCCCTGCCCGTGCCCAATGTCAGGCCACCCACATGGTAGCCAACAGCCCCTGTCTTTGTGCCCAAGGTGATGCCCCTTCCCCGGGGCCCGGTGACCTCCTCCTGCCTGGTTGCTCTGAGGGGGTCACTGTCACCTTTGCCCGGTAGTTGAGGGCTTGGCTCTGCAGCGTGTGTTGAGCAGGTCCCTTCACAACCCAGCCTCAGTTTCCCACCAGAGGGATGGGGAGCGTGATGGTGTTTACAGAGTTGTTTTTGAGGTGTCAGTAGGAGAACCCATAACACACAGCACGCAGGTAAGGGCCCTGGGTCAAGCCTCAGCAGTCTGACCCCAGAGCCTGGATTTGGAACCACGGCTGCACCCTAGGCCCAGGGGCCTGAGAGAGCTGGCTTATGTCAGAGAACCGAGCCCCGAGTTGAGTCCACAGCGGATGCCGATATGGGTGGGACCAGCCTTCCCAGCCTCACACCCTCCTTCCTGGAGCTTCGTGAGGCTGGGGGCCCACGGGCTGACCTTTGCTCCTCCTTCCCGCTAGGGGCTGAGCGGGTGATCACCCTGAAGATGGAGATCCCGGGCTCCATGCCACCTCTCATCCAGGAAATGCTGGAGAACTCGGAGGGCCTGGACACACTGAGCGGACAGCCAGGGGGCGGGGGGCGGGATGGGGGCGGCTTGGCCCCCCCACCCGGCAGCTGTAGCCCCAGTCTCAGTCCCAGCTCGAACAGAAGCAGCCCGGCCACCCACTCCCCGTGACTGCCCGTGCCCCGTGGACACAGCCCTCACCCTGCGCCCTGGCTTTTCTTTGCCTTTCTACCAACCATGCGACCCCCACCAGCGCTGCCCCCCCACCTGTCCTCCTTTTCCTCGGGGACAGGAGGGAGGAGGTGGTGACTCTTCAGAAGGAGGCCCCGGGCAGGATGGACTGCCTGCTCCTGCCTTCTGGGCTGACGTCAGGGGCAAGGTCGTGAACTGAGTGAGGACCCCTGGTCCTGGGCCTCAGGATGGAGCCTGGGGGCCTCATGTTCATCAAGACACCCCTCTGCCCCCCTCGCCACATCTTCATCACCAGCAAATGCCAGGACCTGGCTTCCCCATACTCAGAACCCGCAAGCCATTGCCCCCCGGTCGGGAAGCCCCCCCTGCCTCGGTTGGTGACAGAGGGGGTGGGCCAGGGGTGGGGGGTTTCCCCTGTACATACCCTGCCATACCAACCCCCAGGTATTAATTCTCGCTGGTTTTGTTTTTATTTTAATTTTTTTTGTTTGATTTTTTTAATAAGAATTTTCATTTTAAGCACATTTATACTGAAGGAATCTGTGCTGTGTATTGGGGGGAGCTGGATCCAGAGCTGGAGGTGGGTGGGTCTTGGGGGAGGGGAGCGGCTCAGAAGGGGCTCCCACTCTCCATGTCCCTGCACCCCCTGGCCCTCCTCCCCAGCCTTTTTCTCCTCAGTTTTCTCTTTAAAACTGTGAAGTACTAACTTTCCAAGGTCTGCCCTCCCCTTCTCCCTCTGCCCAACTACTGGGCGTGGGCAGTTTCAGGCTGCCCCCAGAAGGAGGGGGCCCACCATGAGAGACAGGGCAGGGGGCAGAGGAAGGGAACCCTCAGAACATACTCGTGTGTGTTTCTCAGTCCTGTGGCCTTGGCAGAGCTGCCTCTCCATCAGGGCTAACACCATCCAAGCCCTCCAGCCCCCACTGTGAAGGGGCTGGCCAGGGAGTTCAAGCTGCCCCTGTCCCCCAGCCTCACAGCCACCAGCACTGCCCACAGGGTCCCCAGACACACACACACACACACACACAGACACACACAGTGGACCGATGGGCCAACAGACACACTTGGCCTGAATTCCTCCATTTCCCTGGCCTGCCCCCCGCCACCGCTCCTTACCCCATCCCCGTGCCCCCTCATTGCCCCGCAGGACGGGCCTACAGGGGGTTCCCTCCCCTCACCCCCTGCACCCCCAGGCTGAGGGAGCTGGTTCTGCCCTGCCCTCCTTGCCCCGGGGTTGGGGTCTCATCCCCTCAGAGCCCGCTGGTGCACCTGTTACTGTTGGACTTTCCACTGAGATCTACTGGATAAAGAATAAAGTTCTATTTATTCTACACATGTCTCAGAGCCTCACTGCCTTGCTGCCTTCTCCCGCTGAGTGGGCACAGATCTGGGGTTGGGGGGTCAGGTATGAGCCCCAGGGGCCAAGCTGCCTTCGGGGCCTGCCTTGCTGTGCTGGGGTCTTTGGGGAACAAGATAGGCCTGCCCTTGGGAAGCCTTCTGTCTAGGGGTCTATATAGCCCGTGTCAGGAAGCTCCAGTCTGGAGGTGGGGAGGGGAGAGGAGAAACTATTCCCACCTTCAGGAGTCCCCATTCTGAGGGAGGAAGCCAGCCCCAGCCCTCTGGGAAGCTTGGTCTGAGGGAGGAAGCCGGTGTCTGCCTTCAGAGAGTCCTGAGCCCTTGGAAGCCAGAGGTTGGTCTGGGGGTCACTAAGAGGCAGAGTTCTATTCTGGATTCGACCTTCAGGAGTGGCAGTTGGCATGGGTACCCGGAGCCCTTGGCAAACTAACAAGAACATGGGATTGGGGTGCAGCTTACAAGGCCAGCCCAGTCCTGCCCTCCCCGGCCGACCCCTGAGGTCACTCTATAGGTAGAAGGGACAGAAGACAAGTTGCAAGGGAACTTAGTTGCTCCTGGTTGAGAGGATCAAGTGTGGCAGGCCTGTGGTGGCATCAAAATCCATCCTTCCCACTACACATCAAGGCCCAGAGAGGATAGTGCCCTTGCCTAGGGTCACAGCGAATTCATCGCAGATGGCGGCCCAGTACTCAGGACTTCCACCTCTCAGCCAGAGGTCTTTCCTGGAACTCCGATGCCCCCCAAAAAGCGTCAAGCACTGAGGTCTAAGGACTCCAGGGAGGTGGCAGTGGAGGCTGTGTCTGGGGTGGGTTAGCAGGGCTCCTGTGTAAGGAAGAGAGATTTTCTGGGCAGGAAGAGCTCCTTCCACAGGGGTCTGCCTGCCATTTCTACTTCAGCCACCAGGTGGAGACAGCGCCTCACTTATTTCGCCGTCTGGCTGGCCTGAGTGACAGTAGGGACAGTTCTCTTTCTACAGCAAATTTTTTCTAACACCTTGTTTATGTATCTGAACGGAATTTAACATAACATACCTACCCACGTGCTTTACAAAAATCGCTATGTTATCACACTGTAGCCTAAAGGAGAAACGAAGGGAAAGGACTGAATTTCAGCGTGTTAATGCACACAGCTGCATGGCAGGTAGAACATGGGTCCCATAATTGCTTCTACTTTTTAATTAATGCACTGGCATTTAAAATGAGTGAGAAGGTTGGAAGCCATTCTGTACAAGAAACCCAGGAAACTTCAGGAATCTGGGTGAGTGTTGAAATAAAGGCTGACAATGTATAATAAAACCATGTCACCGCCCCCCCCCCCCGCCAAATCCCCAAACAAAACCCTAATGTTTTACATGTAGAACAGAATCAGGTTTTGCGCTCAGGTAATTATGGAGAGGGTTTTCCCTTTGTGACTGTCCAGTTGAACATTCTAAAGTCATGTGTGACGATTTTTTTTTTAGCTGCACCCACCGTGCAGCTTGAACTCACGATCCCAAGTTCGAGTCCCACGCTCCTCTGACTGAGCCACGGGCGCCCCCACGCGTGATAATTCTGTATTGCAGGAGGGCATCTTGGCATTTCCAGCCTCTGCCTACCAAATGCCAAGAAGGCCGCCCTCACTGTGGCGACTAGAGTAGTGGTCCCACATTTAAAGAGTGCCCCCCACCCCGGGGTAGTACCTTTGACCCTGGTGCTTCAGGTTGCCCTCGGTGGCTCACAGCTCATCGCTGCTGAGCAATTTCTCCACCATCCATGGTCTAATATGTGCTGGGTTCGGCCCCCCTCCTCCACAGAGGAGACTGACCCAAGGATGGTGACTGGGGTACAACTTGGGGAAGGCAGTGACTAAGTCTTGAGCCTGTGAGAGCACTGGGCATTTAACCAAGCCTGGGGCAATTTTCAGAAGGCTTCCTGGAAGAGGTGCTCCATACCAGCCTTCTGAAGGTATAAGGGGAAGAGTTAGCCAGAGGTGATGAATAGCTTCATGTGATCAGAAACTGTCAGCAAGGGTGCCTTGGGTGGCTCAGATGGTTAAGCGTCTGCCTCTGGCTTAGGTCGGGATCCCAGGGTCCTGGGATCGAGCACTGCATCAGGCTCTTTGCTCCAGCAGGGAGCCTGCTTCTCCCTCTCCCTCCGCTGCTCCCCCTGCTTGTGCTCTCTCGCTCTCCCTGCCAAATAAACACATAAAATACTTTTTTGTGATTTTATGTGTTTATTTGAGAGAGAATGAGGGAGAGAGAGGAGGGCCAGAGAGAGAAGCAGACTCCCCACCAAGCAGGGAGCCCAGTGCGGGACTCGATCCCAGGACTCCAGGATCATGACCTGAGTCAAAGGCAGTAGCTTAACCAACTGAGCCACCCATGCTCCCATAAACAAGGTCTTAAAAAAAAAAGAAAAGAAGAGAAGAGAAAAGAGAAAGAAAAAGAAAACAAAGAGAAACCATCACCAGCTCTCTCTCTGCTTTAACTATTTTGGTTGGAATGCTGGAAGAAGTAAGTTGAAGAGGCTGGGCTGGGCTCAGGCCAGGGCTGGTTCAGGAGCTGGACTTGACCCTGAGGGTGATGGGAGTGAAGGATTTCAAGTCAGCGAGTGAGCTATTCGGATGGGAATTGCAGGAAGCAGAGCAGAAGCTGTGGGAGCACTCCAGGCCACCGATGTCAGTGCTGACCCTGGGCAGCCCCTGAAGGGGTGAGAGTGGGTAAGGGGAGGAACTGTGGTTGGTCCAAACTGGGATGTGCTCTAAGCATAAAATACACAATAGATTTCAAAGACTTAGTACAAAGAAAGAATAAATATCTCTTTAATACTTTTTTTATATTGAAAATATGTGTTGAAATAACATTTTGGACACAATGGGTTAAAGAAAATATGTCATTAAAATTAATTTCATCTGTTTCCTTTTACTTTTTTAAAGTGGCTGATGGAAAATTTTAAATTACACATGTGGCTCACATCTTATGTCTACAGAACAGGGCTGATCTTGAACACCGTCTGGCATAGAGTATGTGCTCAACAAATATTTCTTGAATGAATACACCTGGAAAACAGCTGGACATCCACATCTCAGTTTTTTGGCGGCCCAGGCTTTGCACACATACCTGGCCATCATCAGAGAAATGCTGTTGCACACCACGAGCACGGGTAAGCCCTGGGGCCTCAGGGATACCTTCAGCTCCTCATGAACACAGATTTACTAAGCATCTCCTCTGGGCTGGTGGCGGGGTGGGGGGCAGTGGTGCCGTCCAGCGGGCGTGATCTGCCTGGGGAAGTAGGGGTGCCATGGGCTTCTAGCTGCGCCTTGGGGGCAGGCGCTGTGAGGGAAGGGACCTGTTTCTTCCCAAATGAGACTAAAAGGTAGGTATTAGCTAGGGTGGGAGGCAGGTTGCACCAGGCCAAGAAACAGCATGATCAAACATCTGGAAGGAGATGGGTCACTGTGCCTGGCAAGAAGAGAAAACTCAGTATGGTTTGGAGCACAGATACCTTAGGAAGCCCGCACCCTGGGGCTGGAGCAAAACAGGAAGGGTGAGACTCCAGAAACCTCATTCCAGTGCTGGTCTTACCCTGATGACAGGGAGCCCCTGAGGGCGTAAGCAGGGGGACTAGGAGATCAGGCAGGGTGGGTGGGGGTGGCCTGCTCAAACAGGGTGGGATAAAGGCCAGGACAGGGTCAGATGGGGGCCCCGGGAGGTCACTTAGGTCCTGGGTGATCTTAGGGAGAGTAACCCCACTGGGGTGGCAAGGGAGGAAGACAGATAGGGGTGGAGAAGAGACAGGAGGGGGACAAGAGGCAGCCACTAGGTAGTTCTTGTATCTCCCAGGAGGGAAGACGGTGGTGGCTGCAGGGAAATGCGGGGCCAGGAGCACGTTTTGGGGTAGATTTCTTTCGAGGATGGAAGGAACTTGGGCATGTTTATGGACTTGGGGAATAGCAGGGGTAGGGAGGGAAGCTAGGCCGGAGCTCTGCCTTCCGACCCTACTGTCCACCCCCACTTTACTTGCAACAAAGGGAGGCCTTGGCCACAGTGCCCAGGCCACCCCGGGAAGGTGTGGGTGGCACCCACAAGCCCAGCCGCAGGGAGGCCTGCCCAGGGCGAAGGGGCACCTCTCTCCTCCCTGTGTGGGCTCCATCAAGAGGGGAGAGCTGCCTGCAATGCCCCTGAAGGTAAGGAGGGAGCCACGGTGGATGTCGTTGGCACCTTATCAGATCTCTCTCCCGCTCTCTCACATGCAGTCACCCAGGGCACACAGATGCCTGTACATACACGGAACCCACATGGGCACACACGCGCGCGCGCACAGCGAGCCCACACACTCGTACACACACAGCTCACACAGGATAAACCCACGCGCGCACACGCTGCTCATACTGGACAGAGGTGTACATGTGTGCACGCACAGAGAGAGCCCGCACAGGGGCCACACCCCAGTGTGAACGCGGAGAGGCCCGCGGGAAGCTGGTGTCACGACTTTTTCTAGGCACCACAGGAACCTCCACTTCCCTCTCTACTATGTCCTCTGGGGCGTTTTCTCTCGGTCCCGGGCCTCCGTTCCTGCCCCGGCCCCCGCCCCACCGACAGCCCCCGGGGAAGGGCTCGGGCAGCGCCCTGTGCCGGCCGCCTCTAGATGGCCAGGTCCTGGCGGACGGTGGCCAGGGACGCCTTGCTGCGGCCGCTGCTGCCCTCGCTGTCGCTCGCGGGGCCCGGGTGCGCGTAGGCGGGCGGGCCGCTGGGGTCGTCGGGGCGCGAGCAGCGGGAGGGCGGGATCCGGGGCGGCGGCGGCGGCGGCGGGAGCAGCTGCTGCGCCTCCTCGTGCGCGCGGTGGCGGCGGCCGTCGCGCTCGGCCCCCTGGCGACAGCGCCCGGCGCGCGGGCCGCCCTTCCAGAGCAGGTGGCCGAGCTCGGCCACGCTGAGCAGCGCCGAGAGCAGCCCCACGGCAAAGTAGAAGAGCACGAAGACGGTCTTCTCGGTGGGCCGGCTCACGAAGCAGTCCACGGTGTGCGGGCACGGCGGGCCGGCGCACTCGAAGTGCGGGGCCACGCGGAAGCCGTAGAGCAGCGCCTGGCCCGCCAGGAAGGCCAGCTCGGCCAGCAGGCGCAGCGCCACGCTCAGCAGGTAGCAGCGGCGGCGCGGCGGGGGCCCGGGCCCGGGCCCGGCGTCCGCGCCGCCCGCCTCCTTGCCAGCCCGGTGCACCGAGTAGATGACGAAGAGCACCGGCGGCGCCGAAAGCAGCAGGATGTGGAAGAGCCAGAAGCGGTAGTGGGAGACCGGGAAGGCGCGGTCGTAGCACGTCTGGCGGCAGCCCGGCTGCAGCGTGTTGCACACGAACTCCTCCTGCTCGTCCTCGAACACGGCGCCGCCCACCGTGGCCAGCACCAGGATGCGGAAGATCAGCATGACCACCAGCCACAGGCGGCCCACGAGCGGCGACTGCAGCTGCACGGCGTCCAGCAGCGAGCCCAGGAACGCCCACTCCCCCATGGCGCTGCGGGCGGACGCGGGGCGGGCGTCAGCGGCGGTCGGCGTCCCCCCAGCCCGTCCGGAGAGCTCCTCTAACCTGGGGGCTCTGCGAGGCCTGGGTTTAGCTGGGATTTTGTGGGAACTAGGGAGTCAGCAGGGGTTGGGCAGGAGAGGTCAGGAGAGTCTCCACTGTGGGTGCCCTTCTCCTTGGGAGCGGCAGGTACCGGGGAGGAGCCCCTTCCTGGTGCTCTAGCCAGACACCCAGGGGCCTGCTTGGCTGGACCGCATGCTCCTCCAGAGTCCAGATCTGTAGGGAGTGAACTTGGACATCAGGAATGGCAGCCACCCACTGCATTGTAGAAGCAGAAACCCAGGCGTGACGTTATGGGCTCTAGGATGCTTTCCGTGGGCAACCGTGGGGCCTCCAGCCGGACTCCAGACCCAAGTTGGTGCCCCTGGGAGAGGTGGGAGCCAGCTCACCCAGAGGGACCCCCCCTCCTTCCTCTGCTCACCGTTTCTCTTGCCCTTCTTATTGCAGTGAACTCCTCTCAGAATTGGGGGGTGGACACAAAAGTAGTCCCACTTTCTTAACTCTATCCTTTGTTCTAGGGATCCCTTGCCATCCCACCACAGAGTGGCAGGAATAGGGGCCCAGCCCTCTCCATCTCCTCCCTGGTGTCCCTCAACTTCCAGCCTCCCACATCTCCTGAGAACCTCCCCCAACACCCACACACTCACACAGGTCCCACAGCCCCCAGGCGCCCCCCAGGCCCTCACCTGACCCCACTCACCCTGGAGCTGGAGCTGAGGTGTTAGAGCGGAGGGAGGGATCCTGGGAGATGGCTGGGACTTGTTCCTCCTAGGCCCTCTTTCATTTTCCCTTTTGGATTTGGCCAGGATGGATGACAGGATAGAATGGCTGAGAGGGGCTTGCTCTCCCCCTTCTCTTAAAGGGACAGGGTGGCCCTGCTGCCTGGCTCCACCCTTGGGAACAGACACAGGGACATGCCCCTTGCTGGGCTTTGCCAGCCCTCCCTTTCTCCCTAACCCACTCCTACTCCCATCCCACTGCCATGTCTCCTGGGAATGGGGGATGGGGTTAACCAGAACCAACTGCTTTTGGGGGGGTTAGTTTATGGAAGCCCATGGAATAGACTCCCTCAAACTGGAAGGCCTAGATGCACTATCAACTGACTGGCACCTTCGTAGCTGGAGAGAAGTTTGGTGCTGAGTTGGGGGCAGCAGCTCTGTCACTGGCAGCTGGCTTTGGACAAGTCACTGAGCTCTTCTGGGCCAGTCTCCTGGCTTGTCAGCTGAGGATGCTGGGCCATGTGACCCCCAAGTTTCCTTTTAGCTCTATGTCTTAAAGCTAAGGTCCTAGTCATATTACAGAGAACAAAGAAAAACTGTGCCCGGAAAAAAGTCCCATATGGAAACCATTAAGGCATCAAGAGTGGTCAGTATTGGTGGTTGAATAAAAGCTTTTGCTTTTTTTCTGCTTTTCTATAATTTCCAGATTTATTATAATAAGCGTGTTATTTTATAATGGGAAAAATAAATAGACTTCTCCTAGAAGGCTCTGAATCACATCCTATGACTGTAGGTGGCAGGAGAAGCTGTCCCTTAGAAGAGTTAGGATGACTCATGGTGACCTGAGTGGCCAGGGAGGGGACACCTCCAGGCTGAGACACTTTTTTCATCCCCTGTAGACCTTTCTAGGAATCTGCCCAACATACACACCATTCCCTTCCACCTGGCCACCTCGTCTCGACCAGGCACTGCGCTGAGCCCATCACACAAATTAGCTCATTTAGTCCTCTTGACTACCCTGGCAGGAGGGAAGCTGAGACTCGGAGGGTCTCAGCCACTTGCACAGTCACACAGCACATAAGTAGCTGGTCCCTGTCTCATGCCGGGCTTGACTGCCTGGGAGCCCATGCGCTTGAGCCCATCATGGAACTGCTCTCCCTCTGGCCTGCTTGGGTTTCCCAGGGCCTGACAACCCCAGGGCTTTTGTTGGGCCTAGTTTGCCCAGACACTAGAAGTGGACCATGCCTGCCCGACTCTGAGTGGGGAGGCCAAGACTCTTCTCCTCCACGACATTTCAGCCATGGGAGCCTGTATAATTTTCCATGTGTTGACAGGGACCCCTGGCCTGATTTCAGGAAGGGGTGGGCAATGTGCCTTTCACTCACACTGGCCCAGGGGCTCAGCCCAGCCTGGAAAAACCCTAGGCTAATGATGGATGTGCCCAGGAACTCTGCATGACATTGGGTAGGGTCTGCCCACTGTCATGCAGAGTTCCTCTGGGAGTGGGCCTGGGTGGGGAGACACTGCCTTGGACAAAGTCCAAAGGAAAGCACATGCTAGGGCCCCACATTCCAAAAACAGGATGTGGGGTGGGAGGCATGGCTGACTTTCCCAACCCTGACCTCTGCCTGTTCCTGGCAAAGCTGTTCCCCGAAACTCAACCCCCAGCCATGGGGGCTCAGGGACACACCTCATCTCTCCTGACTGTCCAGGAATGGCCCCTGCCCTGTCCTCATGGCCCCTGCTGGGTCAGGCCACTGGCCCAGCCTGGAAAAACCCCATCAGACCGTCTGCCTGTCGGGAGTGGAAAATGGCAGAGGTGGTGGGCTCGGGTGGGGCAGGCGCATGGTCACCCTGCGCTGTCCCCAGCCCCTGATGCCACGGGGCCAGACACATGAGACTCTGCAATCTCTGGGGCCCAAACTCCTTCCCAGATAGCGTTGTCCAGCCGAAGAGGAGGTGTCACTGATTTTGTCCAGGGCTGTTGACACATGGCCCCATTCTTGGCCATACTTAAGATCAGGAGCTGGGCTGAGAGGCCCAACCTGCCGAGGGTCCCAGTCAATCCCTGTCCCAGACACCTTGCCCTAGCCTGTGGGGCTGTGGAGCCAGTTCCCATTCTGTTACACATGGGCACGCACATGCTGCCACAGCATGGTCATACCCAGTAAGTGACATCATCAAGACACGATTGTATTTCCTCTTTCTTGTGTCCCTCTGACAATTTTTAGTCTTCACAGAAATGTTGCCTTTTAGTAAGGTCTTTCCTAGCGGCCCTTACCGGAATTAACCCCTTCCTTCCTGTCCCCTTTCTCAGCTTTATTTCCTTCGCACTGATCACTACCTAACATACTTGGTATTTTTTATTTTGATTTGTTTATCCTGTGTGGCACCCATCTCCTCCATTAGTATGGCAGCCCCATGAGGGCAGGGCTCTGGTGTTCTGTTCACTGCCCTGTGTCAGCACCTACGACAGTTTCTGGCACCTGGTAGATGCTCAGTAAATATTTGCCAGGGGGATGAACGAAGGGGGGGCGTGGGAGGGCTGCAGAGGGTGCAGGTCATCTGCGCCCCGAGACCATGATCACGTTGGTGGGTCACATGCCTCAGTTACTCACTCTGCTCTCCTCTAAAGCTTGCGATCACTTAAATGGCGGATTTGGTCCAAGATCAGTAATCAGAATGTCCAGCCCTGAGTAGAAATGAAAACGCCAAAATGGGTTAATGGCAAAATTCTTCCCTCACTTTCCTTCCCCCTCGGCCTGGGTGGGAAAGGTACGGGCCTCAGAGGGTGGGTGCGTTGGTTTCTGATTACTCAGCCACACCTCCCTGCCACCCCCCACCCCTTCCGCGCCACCCCCCACCCCTTCCGCGGCATAGTGTCTGACCCTTCAAACCCTTTCCTGGCCTGAAAACCCTCCCGATAAGCGACCTTCTGTTCACAGGTGGTCCCCGCTCCTCTCTCTTCTCCCCCGGCCTTCAGTCTGTGGCTCCCAATACATGTACCCGCCGGCTCTGCGGTTTTATCACCCATGGGGAACTGCCAACCCGCTACCTCCTCCCTTGGCTCTGTAATTAAGATTAGGTTCAGCTGTAACAGCACAACTGCAAAAACAGTGGCTTAAACAAGGGAGAAGCTTGTTTCCCTCTCATTTAAAAGGAGGGCCGTGGGGGGCACCTGGGTGGCTCAGTGGGCTAGGGCCTCTGCCTTCGGCTCAGGCCATGGTTTCGGGGTCCTGGAATCGAGCCCCACATCGGGCTCTCTGCTCAGCAGGGAGCCTGTTTCCTCCTCTCTCTCTCTCTGCCTACTTGTGATCTCTGTCAAATAAATAAATAAAATATTTTTAAAAAAATAAAAGGAGGGCGGTGGGCTGTCCAGCGGTGCCGGGCAGCGCTGTGCTCCAAAGTCCTTTTGGGTGCAGGCTCCTCCCAACCCCTCCACCGTGTGGCCCACGTTCTCCACCGTCGTGTCTGCCGCGCTCCACGCCGCGCACGAAGCGATTAAGGCGGGAGAAGTGCGTGCTAGGACGTCTCTCTCGGAAGGTCCCGGATGCTGCCACGTGACCGACCGCCACTTATGGCCAGTATGACCTTCCACAAGGAAGTCTGGGAAATGTAGTCTTTTTTTAAAAGACACCTCCCCCCCCCCCCCCCTCGCACGCAAGAAAGGGGAATTTCAGCTTCACTATCACAGATCTGCTTCTGTTATTTGATGTGGGGATTCAGCGATGGGGATTCAGAGAAACTCAGTTTCCCCAAGTCTGCTTCCACCGGCTGAATAATTCTATTCAGGTTCTCAGAGGTTTGGATGATGCCCACCCACATTGTTGAAGGAAATCTTTACTCAATCAACGGATTCAAATGCTAATTTCTTCTGGAGACGTCACCCTAAGAGACACACGCAGCTATCTGGGCATCCCTTAACCCAGTCAAGTTGCCACATAAAATTAACCATCTCATCCTCCTCATATTTGCAATGGTGCCGCAGATCACTGAAAGACACATGAGACTGATTCCCGGAGTGGTTCAAGTTCAGCATCATATTAGAACTGGAACCCACATATTACTTTTATAACCTGGAAAAAGTTATGGTTATTTTCATTTGGAAAGTAGACATGTAACATTTGCTATTTTTATAAACTATAGGAAGATGCAAAAAAGAAAAAAATAAATCACCCAAATCTCATTCTCCAAAGAAAAACAGATGACATTTTGACGCAACTTGCAGTTGGTCTTTCAATGCACATAGCATTGGTCTTGAACTTCAGGTTGCACTAGAATTAACTGGAGTCAGTCCTTCCTTCCTTCCTTCCTTCCTTCCTTCCTTCCTTCCTTCCTTCCT